>JAPDSC010077270.1:4423-35434 GCA_026290005.1 Latrodectus geometricus | reverse complement strand
TAAGCTTTGATTTTTATAACCCTTTCATCTATACATTTATAAAATGATTGTAAGCCCTTCATATATGTATGAGATATCCAGCTAAGTTTGTATTTTATAAGGTAATGCTTTCCGTTGTTTCCACTTTTTTAATATTGAGACAATTTGAATAAAATTAAAATGTATTTTTAATTAAAGTTAACATTGAACCATAATAAGTATCCAAGCTAAATTAGAAATAAATGTCTATAACCCTTGAATTGCTAACTTCAAAACATTCCAGATAACTGTTCATTCTAAGTACAAAATCTCATCCGAAAATTTATTCGAAATTCATACAAACACAGTGCTAATTGTAAACTCCTGTATATCACCCATTTTAAAAAGTCACTGAGCACAATATTCAAAATTTTCAGTTCTAATGTTGAAATATAAATAAATGTGATATTAAATAACATTAAATAAGTACTTTGCAAATTACATGATACACATAAGAATTATATTACATAAGCATTTGTATGTGTTATTGGCACTACTTTTTTAAAAATTGGTTTGGTTATTGATTTGTTTGTAGATTAGGCATTATTCGCCTAGTAGAACTTAATCAATCAGGATCTGAAGTGAAGGGTATCAAACCGCTTAAACACCCAAACCCACGGTAAGAATTGAACCCACGAAATGTTGAATCGAAGCCAATTCGACAGCCAATTATAAGCATGGCAAAACTTGAAACTAGTTTGCTCATAATGTCAGATATAAATTGATCCTGAATTTATGGTATGGTATTCTTTGATACTGATGTTAATATTCACTATCATTTAGTTTGCGTGGTCTTCTTTTCTTCCACTCAAATTATTTACATTTGCTTATATGATACATATTCAGAAATATTCAATTGTAAATGTTATGATAGTTCTCTTGAATTTTATTTAAAAATCTGTAAATATTTTATTAAATATGGAAACTATGAATAAAATTTATTTTTAAGAAACGTATTGCACTACACGTCACCAAATCAAAGTAGGAGATTGTTTGAGGGGTAGTATCTTCCGTTACGTATCTAAGAAATGAAATAGGTATATGTTGTTGTTGTTACTAATGACACTTGGCTAGCGAAGCTCGCCCGTCAGGGGCTAAGTGAATGAAGTCAGAAAGAGCGTCTTCGGTTTTTTCTTTTTTAATATAGCATCCTCATACGAAGATGGAAGTACGACTTTGTCTCATAGATGGCAGCATCATCTGGGTCTTTCAATTTAGAGAACTCTGAAACCAGAGAAGACCCATACCCTGGCTCCAACCACCCCTAGAAGTATTAATTTGGAATGGGAAAATGGAGGGCATTACGATCTGATATATTTTACGTGCCCCAGTTGACACTAGTGAACACGACGGATCTTCGGCTAAGCCGGGATTCTAACTCACTACCTTCCGGTAACAAGAACGACGCCCTAACCAACCACGCCACCGTTGCATTTGAAATACATTCATACATGGTATCCATTCGATTTATAATAAAATAAAAAACCAGGATAACGAGGTTTAATGAATCTGTTATTGACGATTGCAAAGATCTAAAGTATGATTTTAAGTTAAATCTAATGTAAAATTATCAAAATATTTCCTACTGAAGAAGTTTAACTGCCTAAAGTAAAATAATTTACAACATTTTAATACATCGTAGTGGACGGCTTAAGGGACTGAAGCTGCTTTAAGGAATTTCAATAGTGCCGTGGTGGGGAGACTTCGTAGATAGTAGATCGTATTCATGTGATATAAGAGAGGAAAGCCGGAAAACTTTCAAGCGCTCACTTTGATAGACGCACATTAAGGGGTGCAGAAGCACGAACACTTTCTAAGAAAGGCTAAGATACATGAAATAAAAGATATTAAAAAAGTACTACTAAAAAATCTTCAGTAATTCAATCAAATAAATTTTAATTTATTGTAAAGTTCTAAAAAAATAAATAATTTTGCTCACATAATCGTGTAGTTTACTACTCTCTCTTTATTTTTTAAAATTAATACGCAGTAGTTCTTTAATTAGGAACAATACTTTTGAAAAATAAAAAAAAAATTCAAATTTATAGAAAAATATATGCATTATTACAGTACGATTTTATAAATTTACTCGAATAAATTTATAAATAAAAAACTGAGGGAAAATTTATTACTTATTTTTTAAGAGGAAACACCAAAATTCTAATTAATTCAAATTAATAATTATTATAAATATTGTGAAAATAGAATAAAAAATTGTAACTGTGGTGTCTTTTAGAATTATAGTGTTATATAAATCATTATTTGTATTTTATTTAATTGTAAAATTAACCTTTTGAAAGTATATTATTATGTATTATTGTTCTAAATTTTGTACATTATAGAAATACAATAAATTATCGAATTTATTACATAGAATCATGCGAATAATTTAAATTATTTGAATAAAATATATTTATATAGCAATTGAATAAAAAAACGTATATGCTTGGTAATTATATGTTAAGAATATTTAAAAGTTAGCATAATCTATTAATTGCGAAAACAGTTGCAGTTAAGATCAGTATAATAGAATACTTATATTTTATTTAGTTTTCTTGGTCTAAAAAGATATTTCATGTTTACTTGGTTCCAAGTATAAATTCTAATAGCACATTATGCAAAGCTTTAATAAGGAATTTCTTCCCAGAGGTCAAAATTAGTTGGCTGATAAGAATATGACTTTTAAAATATAACTTTATGTTACTATATCATATCAGTATAATATTTGCAATCAAGTCCTCAAAAAAATCCCCATGATCTAGGCGTAGACGAGCACTCTTCAAAGCGATAGGTCACAGGTTCGATTCCAACCACTATTAAACAGGAGATGCAGTTTCACTTTTGCCTTATTCATGCAGGTCTATCAGTATGGGTGTTTTGGAGTTTTCCAGATTTCCTACCATATAACGCTGAATACAGCACACAATCTGGGAAATCCTTCTGGAAAACAACTTACATTCTGGATATTAAAATCCGTGTCTTAAGTCATTAAGCTGTCATTTACTGAATGTCAAAACATATCCCAAAAGAATAAATATTTTGCATATTTTAAGATTTTACAGCCAAACGTTTCCTGATTCACTCTTATTTGTGTGTGATTGTGTTGACGGTAAGTAGAAGGTTTTGTTTTATCATTTTTAATTCTTTTTCTTTGAACTTTCTGTTATTTTTATTTTATAGCTCGGATCATAACTTATAAGAGAAACCTTTAATGAGACAGTTGTAGATATTTGTTGATTAAATTTACAGACATAATGTATTTCTTTTAATCATTTTAAAGCCGTTACAAAAAATGATTTTGTATTGTTTGTTTTAAGAAGATAAAGTGGACTGCTTATACCTATTCGCTAAATAAGTAACTTACAGAATGGCTACAATTTTGTAAATAAAGAGAATTTCTTTTTTTAAGTAAATACCAAATATATGATTACTATGCTACACTCATATTTGATAGCAGTGCAGGCAAGCTCCAGATTGTACCCAACCCACGGAACTCCAGCAACCCAGTAAGAGATTATGTAGACACACTCTCAATCACTGTTCAAGACAAATGATTCTTCACTTTGCTGATCTTAACATGAAATGGCTTGAAGCTACTGAACCACTGGAGCTCCTTTTATACCTGATTGGATTAAAATACTTGATAGCAGAAATTAATTTGAAATATATCAAATTTCTATAAGAAAACAAGAAAATTCTGATTTGATGTTTGTCGCTCTCAACGGTAATTTTTTCGCACAAGGACTAATTAGACCAGGACTTACAGTTTAAAGTGTGTTAGCCAATATAAACATTCAAGTAGAAGGTAAGATTCGAATAGTTGAACCGAAGGCCAGAATGCTAACCGTTCAGTTTCCAACTCGGCATAAATAAAAACGGATTAATGCAACATTTTGTAAATATGATATATTTTAGAGATAATAATGATACGAAATAGTTACAGATACTGCGAATTATTTTGATTATGTTTACAAAAATTTCTTTCATGTAATTAATTAGAAAACCTTATTACGAATACATTTCACTTTGTTGTTTTAGTTTACAACTAAAATGCATTTAAGTAGATAAAAGTAAACATAGTATTATTCAGCTGTAGTTCAAGCATTTCTGAGTATAATAAATTACACAAGCCCTGATTAACTTATAAGAGGTGTTCCCAAGTCACTCAAAGAATAAATAAGTCAAATCACTATAAGTGATAGCCGTCATGGTTCACACCCTAAAAGTATTCAGCGATTCTTCATAATTCAACCGGATATAGCTGAGCGATTACCCAGCTCAAAACGGTTAATGCACCTTTCGCCCCACTTCTTTAACTGTAACCACCCAGTGGTAAGTTATGAGGGGCCTCACTTCAAAGAAAAGTAGTTTCAAAACTGATGAAGTTTGTCAAAGATAGTGACGTAAGATAAATAGATAGTACTCATCCCATTTCTTTTCTTCAGCCGAATCCCACCACATGAATGCTTTTTCAATATACGCTTTTTTTATTTTAGTAAAAAATTTCTGTTGGTCAATTTAGTGTGGGGATGATATATTGTTTTAGAGATTATTTCGTACTGATAATTTTAAGCAATAAATCAAAAATAAAATATCATGATTCTTAGATATAATTAAGATATCCAGACAAAATAGTTTTCTCCGCATATGAGAAATATACAACTTAATAAATTTCAGAGATCTGTAAAAGAAAATTTTTATAAAAGAATGAAACAATCCCTATTTTTCATTTAAGTTTATATTGAATAGATAAAAAAATCCATATTCTGTTTGTCTACTGAGTTTCTTTCCTAAGTTAAATTGAAAATTGTTATATGTAATGGATTGAAACATCTGGTTGCCGGTCTATAGCAATAAATGAAGATAAAATGTATGCAGAATTATGTAGCAAAACATTATAATGAAATTTATGAAAATTTTGTAAAAAATTTCGATTTATTGATTTGCGTTTTCTAACTAACTTAAAACATGATTAACGCTGATATGAACTCTGTGTTGCTTTTACCGTGATATATTTCATTTATGCGATGTAACATTCCATTCCAGAACCCTTCTTGTTTAGCGTAAGGATTATATCTATATAAATCACCTCTGGAAATAAAGAAACTAAAAATAAATAAAAACAATCCAAAGAGAATGGTTCTTTCCCGATATCTTAAAATAGACATATACAATTATTCGCTGGGAATAAAGAAAAACTATTAACGGCATCTGATCCCCCTTCTTTCTATATTCGCAAGTGTATCTTTAAAAATAAAGTAACGATGATTAAGATTTCTTTTTCATTCTTGAAAAAGTATATATATATTTTTTTAACTTTTATTTTAAAAACGAAAATATTGTTTCTACAAATTGTAGAGTATGTTTTTCCACTTTGCACAATACACTCACCGATACAAAATACATAGGAGCGAAAATGAAAAGAATCCAGATTTTCAAAAGTTTTTAACTTAAATGAGCTCTCTCAAGTGATTCTTCAAATGAATATTTTCAGCTATTCTTTAAGTGAGACCTTATTTCGTGGTGCAAAGCAGAGTTCTAACAAAGCTGAGTAAATATCACTCTTTCCAAATCTGTTTCTTTCAAGCAGTTAACATGAAGGAATCAAACAGTAGATTTTTCCATCCATAAATTTTATTTGAGCAATGTTGCTTGGAGCAAAGCTGTAGAGTGTTATCTCATTTAAAAAAAAAGAAGAAATGGCTTATCCATGTTTCTGTTTTTGATATTGGCTGAATTATACAATCTATCGGGAGATTAATGGTTATTGTATCACAATATTGGCACTCAAGTCAGCAGTAATCCCATGCCTCTTTGTTGAATATAAATCTGGTATGTTCAAGGATGATCAGATAGAATACCGTGTCGGAATTTTCATCCCGTTATCACTAACAGCACAAAAGATAGATTTACCTGTATGTCCTTAATGGATCATACAACTACGTCACCAACCAAGAATTGATATCTCGCAAATGATCATATTTTTCAAATCCATAAATGCTTATTATCGCAATGATTACGATTGATTTGGCAATCTTTGATGCCATCAGACAAGATTTCTTTCAATGGTGTGATGAACGATGAAGTTAGACTTATTATTAATAAGAATCCCGGTTTTATTTATAGCAATATAATGATCACATCTATTTTGGCTGTATCATGAAAAAAACCGTAGTGAGAACCCTTGTCATATAAGTTCATTACCTAGAGTATTGATGTGGAGTGCTATTTTATACATGCATCAATCATCTTTTGTTCTCATTGAATGTATCTTAAAAAAAGGGAGTTAAATGTCTATTATGTTAAAACCCATATTACTATCCTTTTTTTTTTACCTCTGAAACGCAGTTTTTTACTAGAATAACGACCGATCCTATATTGCGATATGATAAGAACTTTTTTGTTACAAAAAAAAAAAGTTCGATTGCTGTTCCTTGACTAGTCTGCTCTTCAGATTTCTTTCTAATAAAAAGTTTTGGTCGTTCAATGAAGTTAGTCCATAAAATGTAGTGTCTTGTTGAAGCTGCCTGAGGAACTCTACCTATGCATAGCTTCTAATGTGTTTAATTCAATGTTCAAGTAATATGCTGCTATTACTGCCAAAGATGGTTTTTGTATGCTTCCTGATTAATCTTAAAGAAATTTTCAAAATTGGTGGGAAAATTAAATCACTATTTTTTTCAAATATTATGTATTTATCCAATAAATATCGTTTCGTTATTTTCATAACTCTAAACTCAGTGGCACGGCAGCCCATACGGAGACCAAGGCCTATACCTGTTTTCATAGCCAAGGACCTTAGGGTGCGAAGCACATGTAAATGTTAAGTAGTTAGCCTAACACGAAACCCCTAGTGTTTATTTCTGAAGCATGCGCTTGGTATTCAATTTTATCGATCAACTGAAGGTATAAAAGACTGAGTCGACTTTGCTTTGATTGAAGACTTGATTTGAGTCTGCAGGTTGAACCTTGGACCTGTGGTGTAAGAGCTCGAAGCTCTACCACTACACCTCTAGGCTTCACAATAGGGTGATTATATATTTATATTACACAGTAATACTTACATAATATGTGCAATATTATGTGTTAGGCTACAATATTGATGCATATAGAAATCACATATTTTCTAGTCTTCATGACGTCCTTTAATTAAGAACGGATTTTTTTCTTACAAAATAACATATTCAATAAAAATATATATTGAAAAGTTACGATGACATCATTAAATTAAAAAAAAAAACTTGAGACTTAAATATCACAAAAGTAAAAATATTCGACACATATAAACAAATAATCTCATTTCAGCATTTTATTCTCTAGTTACACAGGATAAACTTCCAGACTTATTTTAAACCTGGAAGAATATTTATTTTATTTTGACAAGTTCATTTGATATTTCTGTTTTAAGAGAAGGGAAAAAAATTCTGTCTTCGAAACTGAGGGTTGAACGAACAAGCGCGCGAGGACTGACATGGTGGAGGAACAGCTTCCCCGCACGTGTACGTGTAGGCGTCAAGATGACACACGGCCATCAAGATCGCTTATCCTAAAGAGGTTTGCGATGAGCAATGGGAGTGACACTCCGCTATAAGATTTCATCCAGTCCTCCCTTCACCCTCGCTTCTCATGACCGACCCTCGGGTATCACGTGCAAGATAAACACGATAACTGGGGAACATGACTCGTTTCAACAGTAAGCGAACATTTATTGCTTTTCTGCGTGTTCATGTGAAATTTGGATAGTTTTAGTTTCAATGAATAGAAGCATGGTTTTGAAAACAAATAAATTGTAGAATTTCTCTCTTGGTAGCCTTCACGGATTATGTTAGATGCAACAAAGAAAAGTCTTAAAAGATATACATAGATGTATTTTTTTTAAAGTTTTAATGTGTGTTTTTGGGATACTTAGCATATTTAAAAATGAAAGCTATTTTAGATAATCATAATAGTTATTGTTATTATATTTCCGTCTATTATATTCCGTATATGTCTCCATTTATTGTCTAAATATTCAAAACATAAGGATTTTTAATTAAATATAGGTTAATATCTGAAGATTTTCTTTCTTATTTATTTATGTTAACTGGATACACAAAAAGGCTTCCTTAACTTCTAATTTGAACGTTTGAAAAAATCGTTTAGGTTTAAGTTTCTTAAAGACAAACTTCACCCCTTATCTCACCAAATGCTTCAAATTTTCCTTAAGTTTTTATAATTGCATAATACGAAATTTCTGTGAAACTCAATTTCAATTAACACATAAAACAACAAAGGACAATAATTATGTATCATTGTCCTTTGTGGTCCAACAAGCAAAGAATAGAAAATGCAGTAAAAACTTTTCTCACAATACTGGTCATAGGAATATTTTTCTTTTAACATGATATTTCTTACATTTTTCTTTTTAAATTCATATTTTTTCCTTTTATCAATAAGCACAAATCATTATATCAGTTATTCTGGCATGAATCTAACACTCAAAAAATTATATCTTATTTACGTACTCTCTTTACTCAGTAAATTACATTCCAGCATCAGAGGTATGTTAGATTTTTGAGGTAGTAAACAAGAATTTTTTTTTTTTGGACTTCACAAATAAGTGCCATAATCGCGCGTGCACAAAACAAACTAAATTTCAAGAGATGCATTCACAGATAATAGATATGAAATGCATATTTTTATGGTTCAACCATAAGGGATTCAAATTTTATTCCCCAATAGTCTTTGTATGAACCATGAATAAAGATTTTGTTTTATGAATTCAAAAGCACAAGCAGTTTTAAGAGTTTCCATAAACATCATTATCCTAAAACTAGCTTTTAGAGACGGTTTTCTATAGTTAGTAAATTATATCTGCTGAGGTTCTTTAGGAAAAAATTCATTATCTCATTCATAACATTTAAAAGCAATCGCCTTTACAACCAAAGAAATGTAAATCCATGTACTGCGGTTCTATAGTGAACAAAATCAAACAGGGAACCTTTAATACATAAAAAATTAGTGTTTATTATGAGTTTCTATTAATGACACATAATGGATAATTTATAAAAAAATGGAACACAATTTATCAAAGTTAATTTCATAAATATGTATAAATTAGAATGTAAATTTTTATATATACGTGAATAATTATTATACACAAAATATTCGACTAAAAAATTTATTTTGGTTTATTATATAATTAAAGAATAAAAAGATTTTCACAAAAGATAAGAAATTTAATGTTTATGAAGGAAAAAAAATCAATCAGACAAGGGTGCATAATATTTAGATTTTTCTATATTTTTAAATTTTGTTCTATAGAACTAAAAAGATATTTTAATTAAATTGACCATGACAAAGGAGAGGATATTTGTTTATAGTATATTCCCAATCTTATAAATAAAATTTAGAAATAAGATTAGAAATTTTTCATTTTCTATTCTGAAGAATCATTTATTTGCTAATGAAATTCAAATTAATTTTGTAGAGTTAAAATAGAAATGTGCATGGGGTTTGTTTCGCACTTTTCTGACAGATTTATTTCGTTGATTTAGAATTACTTTTTCTAGAGTCAAAATTAAACCTTGTGTCATTTATTGTTGACTTAAAAATCAAAAGATAGATCATAAATAATATTTAACTCACTCATATTTTAATAAAATATTTTTTCGTCTAAAATGTTTAAACATAAATCATATGTAATTTTTGAAGATAAATAAATTTTAATAAATTTGTATCTAACAAACCAGTGCTAGTAGCAACAGAGAAATCGACTAGATACTAAAATTTAAATTGGATTACATTCCTTAAATACCTATTAAAAATTCATAGAAACATTTATATTAATTTAATAGTCTACAGAACCAATGCAATAGAGGTAATTTGGCTGTGCTAATATTTATTATTAGTTTATGGCTAATTATTTTTAATTATTTTTGAGTTTTAGTAATAATTAATTTTAAATTGACATTGTGAATGAAAAATAAAATTTGAAAATATCATCTTAATTTAAATGATTATTGCATATGAATAATTAGATTAGCAATTAATGTAATCTTTCTACATTTGTTTTAAAAGTTTATTTACATGAATTTCCTTTAAATTAAACGATTTCAATTTCTACTGGACTACTCTTGCAGGAACAAATTACCAACTTCTTTCAATTTTTTTGAAAAATAAATATCACATGAAACTTTTAATAGATGTCTGTTGGCAGTCAAAATTTTTTCTTATTGGTTTTGGCAGGTTTAACATGGCGGATGCTTTTGAAATCCAAATCGTTTGAATTTATGATCTGCTAGTGGTCGTAGATCGTTGGCTGTCGGCTTCGTCAGAGGCTGTTTTTAAACACATGATCTCATACAAATGTGAAGCAAAATGTTTCACTGTTTCAATGTGTTTAACGGCATTTTTTAATCGCTTCAGTTGCAGCGGGATCGCAACTATTTTTTTCCAGGCATTCAAGACCGAGGGCAATAAACTGTTCCCAAAAATACACGTAATGTGAAACATTCCACCTAAATCTTTGCAAACTCGTGCCTTCTCTTCACTTTGAACTTACATGAACTCACAACAACAAAAAGAAATTCCGCAAGTTCATGCAGTAATTACTAAATATAAATTAATCAAAAATTCATAAAATTTTTTACTCTCAGGTATTAATATATTTTATTCTTTTAAGTTTTTCTTAGCTTGTTTATTTTTGATAAACTATATTTTAAAATCTAGATATAAAAAAATTAGATTTTAATAACAATTTTTCTTTTTTTTTATGAATTTCCTTTCATTTTGCTCAAATAATATTGAAGCCTTATAT
This sequence comes from Latrodectus geometricus, assembly GCA_026290005.1. Taxonomy (NCBI): domain Eukaryota; kingdom Metazoa; phylum Arthropoda; class Arachnida; order Araneae; family Theridiidae; genus Latrodectus; species Latrodectus geometricus. The sequence goes on along the minus strand of JAPDSC010077270.1, from coordinate 24,618 downwards.
TAACAATGAAATATTCTAAAAGTTTTTATAATATAAGACGTTGAATAAATTATTATCCTTTTATGCTTCCTTATGCAGAGAAGTTATTTCCTTAATTTCATTAACCTCTTTTATTGCACACTATAGTCTTTTTCTAGACAATTATATAAACTGCAACTTTAAATTATATACATTTAATGAACTTTTTCATATATGTAAGCTTATTCATGCATATTACAGTAAATTTAAACAAATTATAATAATAAAAGTTAAGTTCTTTGTTGTATACAATCTTTTTAATGCAATATTAAATTTACGAATATTCCCCTGATTTATCCTAAAATCAACTGCTACCCTAAAATCTGAAGTCTTGGCGGATTCCTGAGACCTTTTACATACTTTGAACAACTCTGTAACATCCTTAATATATTTCATAATCATCTGTTCAATACGAAACTGAGCAGATTTTTGACCAAGATTAGGTTCACATCTATTCTTGTAATGAGTTTCAAGTATGGTTATACAAAATATTTTTTGGAAATCATTATATTGCCTTCCATTTAACTGCAAACTGTTTTTCAAATAAATAATGAATTATTTGAATTTAAAAAATATAATTTATTTATATATATAAAGACAGTCGTAGTTAATCAATTTCAGTTCAAAATCTAGACAAAAATTAATATATGATAATTGCATTTTTTTGAGCCCATAAAAACTATCCTGTAATGTTTTCTAAGCACTTTGTTAGAAATAATAGCGAATTTGGGAATGATCAATTGTGAAATGTCTCTAATATTTACAATAAGGTACTTCTCATTATGGAAACGTAGTCCATGGGCAATATTGTTTTAAAAGAAGCGAAGAATCGAAAATTCTAAGTTCTTACTTCAAAAAAAAAAAAAAAAAGCAAAATGTTTTATCAGCATTTTATTTTTGAAAATGCAATAAAATCTTTTAATAACTTGTTTACCGCATTGAATAAAAGCTATCTTTATGCTTCTAACAACTGCAGCAGAAAATTTAAATAAGTTATTCACTTTTTTAAATGGAGCGTATTAAAAGAAACTTAACCGGTTACTTTCCTATCATCATGAACAATTTCCTCTTTATCTGTTCCCATAGCATTGAGAAGTAAGATTGTATTTTTTATGTATTATACTCCCTATCAAACGAATTACCCTTTTGAATTTCTCCGAAATCGTATCAGTAATATAATCTGACATCCAGTGAGAACTGGAAGAAATATTAGAACAAAATGTTGAGCATGAAGTGTCTGCTCTTGGGAAATTTTCTCTTTTTCACCTTAAAATTTTTCATTTCTGTATCATGCAAATGTTCTAAATATCTACTTTTTAAAACACTTAATAATTTATTGTAATATAAGAGAATAATTTCGGAGGGCAAGAAATTTTCCTTACATTTTCTACCAGTATTCTTCCTCATTAATCTACCTTGGAATATTATTTTGTTTTTTATGTGTATAATTTAAAATATTGAAACGAATAACTCCTTAAATAGCATGTAATTATAAATCTTTTCTTTAGCGTTTTTCGAAATACATCAATATGAATACAAAAAGCTTGCATTTAAAAAATTTTTCCAACGTTAACAAGCACGTACACACACACACAAACACACGCACAATGTAAATAAAAATCTTATAATTTAAAAACCAAATCAAACACTAAGTCCATTTTAAAAACCTGCAAAATGCTCAATGTGGTATCGTTGATAAAGTGTCGCTCTGAATACTGGGAGTTAGTGAGTCTGACACAACTGAAGACTTGTCATGTTCACTAATGACAGTTGTGGTACATAAAAATGTGGTCCTAATAACTTCTTGGTGACATGATACCTCTAGAGTTAGTAGTCTAGGTATTTTGCTTCCAAATCATTAAGATCAACTGCACCTAAATTGTTTGAGATGGTCAAACCTTATAAACAGAGAAACCGTTGATCCAAATAAATGGAAATGATGACCTACTGACAAAACCCTCTGATGGATGTGGCGTATAGGTATGTTGTTATGAAATCCTACCTTAAAGCACAAGCGCCAACTAATAAATTACCGGTGGTAAGTTTGTCATTAAGACTTTTTGCATACGAGGGCTAATTAGGCCAGAACCTACGGTTTAAAATGGATTCCGAACTACTACGAGCATCCAAGCCAAAGGTGGGATTCGAATCCACGAATTGTTGAAACAAAGGCAAAATCACTAACCATTCGGCTGTGAGCTCGGAAATTATCCATGGACTTCCTGTGCCCAAGTGGTAGGACAGGTGTTTTCAGAGCTGAAAATCCGGGATTTTATTCCAACCATTGTTGAACAACGAAAGATTGGTGTTGCGCTTCTGTAGAGTATGGGTGTTTGATTGTTTTCCATGTGTTCTCTCTTATCACACTTGAATATGGTTCATTATGAGGTTTTATCGGAAAAGCAATTTACATGATTTTAATAACATTGCCAAATGCCTTACATCTTTTGACCATTAAGCTGTCCAATACGTGGTGTCAAAACAGTTACTCCACTAATTAGAAAAAATTGATGATTAATCTGGGTTACTAACTAGTGGTAATGAGATTCCATGACCAGCAATTATCTAAATAATAATGATGTTGGTAAAAAGGCTTTTTATATCTGAAGACAGAATAAATAAATTATAAACCTTATGCAAGTGAAAAGCTCAGTATAGAATATTTTATAGATAAAGAATAAATTCAAAAAATATCGATTATCCTACGAGATGAAATGGATTCAATAAATGTTATTTAAAATATAATGGTAATAATAGCATGTCTAAAGAAGGAATTAAATGAAACATTAAAATAAATGTGATTTTATTTCAATTTTAAAATAAAAGGATTTTTTTTTCATGAAGAATAATGAAGAAATATGTAGAACTCCGAAAAAGAAACTTCTTTCAACAACATTTGCTTGATTAATGATATATTTTCCTTAATATTTCAATTCTGAGAAAACGAGGTCTTAAATACTTCCGACACAAGAAGCAAAATATTAAATTTAATCAAAAAATGTCGCAAATTTCAGAATTAAAAATTTTGCTAACAAGTAAATATTTTTTTTTTTTTTTTTTACAGTCAAGAAAGTCCTTATTTCTTCTTTCGGTTTTTCCTAATTATCAGCTGTCAAAACAACATCTCATTTTCTCCACCCGTCTTCAGTAACTGACATATTTTCATTAGATAAGACCCGTTACAAATTTGATTCACTTACTTTACATGCAGCATGACTCACTTGAAAAGAAAAAAAATAGATGTTTCATGCCAAGCCATTATTCGCGATAAATGCATTTGTAGCTAATGAAGCAGCCGTGAAATACTTGACAGAAATTTTCGCACGTTTAAAGAAGGAATGCTCTTTTGTAACTTTTTTTTAAATATATTTTTTGGACATAAAATTTATATCTTACGGAATATTTCACAGCTTTGTTAGTTTTATTTTTCCTGTGCTTTTTTTAGCTTTATTGTAATCAATTGAGAAACTTTATTAAAAATTAAATAGGATGTTAACGAAACAAAAACATACATTTAAATAAAAATCTCTCTCCTTCTTTTATATAAATAAAATAAAAATTTCACCCTCAGATCAATGGATAATATATGAAATTACTTTATGGTTTAAATTTATTGTGTATGGCTTAAATTTCAGAAGCATGGCATTAACGGAACTTAGTAAGAAATTTGATACAAAATTTAAAAAACTGCGATTAAAAATCAGTGAAATAGCTTGAATCTAATTGCAAGAACTATTTCTGAATAGCCACTGTTTCGAATAGTTCTGCTAAAACAGTCTCTTGATTTTTTTAAATCCATAAGCCAATAAGTTTTAAATTTCCTGCCACAATTTTACTATTTGAGTCAATAAATTCATTAGCATAAAATCAGGAAATACTTTTTTACAGAAAATAAACAATGAAGTATTAATTTTCTAACTTAATAATCTGAAAAATGAAGAATTTTCCTTATTTTTTCAAAGAATTTATCCTTTGTTTAAATATCTATGAATATCTTAATTTAAATTACATTTTTCTTCTTTTTATTTTCATAGATCAAATTGTCATTAGGCATCACACCTACTAATTTGTCCACAAGTGTAAAAAAGCTTTAAAAAAATGCGATTTTTAATAATCTTGTGATTTAAATTAAACACTTGTTATTAAATTGTGTGGAGCTTTTTAGAAAACCACTGTGTTTGTCACCAGACGTTTACAGATGTGAATTTAATTTCATTATCTTTTGTTAGCGAATTCACGTGCTCTGTTAGTCTGATAAAAAAACAGTGGCTTTCTTAAAAATTATCCACAATTTAATAGCAAATGTTTAATTCTTAAACCAAAAGGGATTTTTAAAAATCAGAAAAAATTAAATAATTTCATAAATTTTTGAAACTGAAACCCTGGTGGCCTGGTTGGCTAGAACGATCATTCTCGTTATCTTGAGGTATTGAGTTCAATCCCGACGCAATAGAAGATCCATCGTATTCGCTAATGGCGTCGACAGAACATTACACGTGTCATGGTTGCATTGTCCTTCATGTGAAATGATACTTCTAAGAATAGCATTCCAAGTTTGGGAATATTCAGCTTGGTCACTGCTTCTAGATTACGAAAATCCACCCACTTTTGGAGAACAAGATGACATACCCTCTGTGTTCCCCATTAGACAAAATGACATTTCCGCATCTTGTAGTGCTCAAAACTGAAAATTATATAGCAGCCGGGCATTAGGAAGATAATTTTTTGTGAACATTCATAATATAAGTGAACATTATATTTTATCCTCTTCTGCATGATCTAGCTGAATGATCTCTCGAAATTCTGTAGTCAAGAATTGGTTTCTTTATGGAATAAAACTCATTGAAATTTAATGTAATTTATTATTGAGTGTCAAATTTATAATTTTTAACTAAATCTTTTATAAATATAGAAAGAGTTAAAACATCAACTAAAAGAACGTTAAGAAATTTTACTTGTAAGTTTTTAAACGAAGTATAATATTAATTAAAGGATTTTTATTGTAGCTTTTTAAAATGTTAATTTTATCGCAGTTTTCTGATAAAATATTCCTACTCGCGTTATATATCATAGTTAAGAAAGTTTTATGCCAAAATCATTTATAGGTGTGTGAACTTTCACTTAACTCGACCCTATTTAGAACTTTTAGATTTTGTTCACCGCATATTCTTATTTTAATTTTCCTTTAAAATCTAGAATAAGAAAATGATACCTATGCAATGTATGAAAATTAAGTAAAATGATTATACGTTAATTATAAAATTTTTTAGTTAAATTTTAAAGCTTCTCAGCTGTTTCACCTATAGTATTTTAAAAATTGAATTTAATAGTCCATTATTGTAAACAAATGTCTTTTAAAATGTGTAATAATTTTTTTGCTAAAGTAGTTGTATATGCATAAAGTATTGATATCCATTAAATAATCACTCTTAAAGTATACTGAATTCAAAAACTGTTATTTAAACTACTTGAAAATTCGATTTTATTATCAATGCATTTAATAGTCAAATAGATGGAAAAATTATTGAACATTAGAAGGGCAAAGTTCACATGATTTCTATTAAATTCAAATGATGGTGTTAAACGGAGTGTCATAATATTCCTAACTTTCTTTACAAAATGTTTAATAAGCATACATTACAAATAATTTTTACCTTACAGTGCAACTAGACACAAAAAATAAATCTATCTAGCATATACTTTCATCTGATTAACCTAGTAATAATTCTACCATCATTTTTTTGGCTGACGATGGATAATTAGACAGCAAATAACAGTTGAAAGTGCATTCCGAACACAAATACATGCGCTATAGATGTGAAACGACTCCAGCAATTGTTGGATCGAAGGCTAGAGTGCTAACCATTCTATGTTGCCAGCTTGAACATAAAAGCCTATAAGATACTCTAAAAATGAAACTAGCTATAACTCACTTGATATATCAGTTGCACGATAAGTTACTAAAAGATAATCCTTAAACAGAAAATTGGAATTTTTTTTCCCTCGCTATTTGTAATTCTGAAACTGGACTTAAGCAAGAAGGAAATTTTTGCATATTTCTATAATGATTTATTAAAAATATTAAACTGATCTCACGATTAAATCTAATATTGAGGGGATAAAACTACATAGTTGCAATGCTTTAACTCGGCAAAAATTTAAATATTAGATCAAATCCATTTTTGAATTCATTGCGTGGTTCACTAAGAACAATGATTATACATGCATTACAAAAAATGAGAGCTGATATAAAAGTGACATCAACACTCAATAACGAAAGGCAAGGCAACTTCAAATCAAAATTATAATGTAATATAAATACAGAATTCTTTACTAAGTCCATAGGGTGGAACTATTCATTATTCATGAAAAATGTTATGCGTTGTTATTACACAAAATTTTAAATCTGATTTCAAAACTGCACAAATATTTAAAAGCCAGTTTCAATACATGAGAAAAATTTGAATTTTGATTACATATTGTTGCTTTTATTTTATTTTATGAAACATCTATGTTTGTAGAAATTTTCTTCCACAAAATCTTGTTTCATTCATAACATTGCAGTTTAATAGAATATAACAATGAACAAATTAATTTTACTAACAAAAATAGCATGGAAATCAAATTATCAAAGTCCAAATTTAATAACTCCTGAAAACCATTTAATAGATGGTATATTCAGAATACAGTAAATAAATATGAAGCTCTTAATATTATTAGGTTTTTTATTCAAAGATTAATTTTGCGCGTAAAAACTTTTTCAGTCGTAAGTTAGTTTACAGAGGGTACCTAGACAAAGTAAGCACCAAGCACTGTGTGAAATCGAAATTGAACCCATGAAACATTGAACTAAAGCACTAATTTCTATAACTATTAAATTCTCTCTCTCTAAGCTCCGCTCGGCTAAATATTAATAAATTATCCATTATTTTTAATAACATAAGAAGATATTTTTTAAAATATTGTAGAATTGTATTGAGTTTGAAAAGAGATGTTACAAAAATGCTGTTTAAAAATTTCTAAGCAGAACTGGGAAATGAAATAATAAAACATTTATCGAATCAAATTGATTTTATAACCGGGAAATATCCAAAGTTTGAATACCTCAGTAAGAAAATTTAAATTAGAAAATATAGTTTAAAACACTTAAGTTTATCAGCATTTCAAGATTCTATCATTTTTTTCAATTAGAATTATGAAATAGTATCCTTTCAGACACATTAATAACATGTTACAATAATTTACTAGCCAATGTTTCTACGAATAAAATATTAAATGCATTTGATTATATATTATTATTAAATAATTACTTATATTTTTTAATATTACTTCCTCTTTCTAAACATAACTGAAAAAAGTGAATATTTCAAAGTTTTAAAATTACCTTTGATTACTAATAATTAAATAATATTTTTCGCTAAAAGACTAATTAATATAATTTTTATTAAGAAATGGTTTCTCACAAAAGAAGTAGTTTAGTTTGTTTGATTTGATTGTTATATGTATTCGCAATTTCGAGTTTTATTTCATATTGTCAAAATATAAATATTGTGATTAGGAAATAAAATGTTGAAAATGACTTAAAAATACAATTTATATTAAATACTCGCATTATGAGATATGAAATGGGGTTACCGGCTATGACCCTAGAATTTATTATTAATGGTAAATAAAATATGAATGCTTATGAGTACTTAAAACCGGTGTCAAACACAAATATTAATTGCATAAATTCAAGTTGTTTTACAGATGGAACAATTTATTTTTCTCTTATTCTTTAAAAAGAAAATCCTTAATTCTTAAAAATAGTATACATGATATCTATTTTATTTCATATAGGAAAAGACAAGTATTTTCCTAGTTCTTACGATATATTCAAATTTAACAATTGCAGTTCTGATTATCAACAATTCTAATGGGGTTGAATACAGCACAAAATAGTGTATATTCAGTCTTTTTTTAATCTTTAGTTTGCTGTCAACTTTGCAAATGACTTTTAATCATAATAGGGATCTATAATATAAAAACTCAATCTGAAACACTAGAAACATCCATGGGAAGAGCAATAAATCAGAGATTCTACTAAACTAAATGAAAAAGCTAATTATTCCATTAATCTCTTGGCTTTATTTAAACGTACTTCTAGTTTGAAATAGATTATAATCACTAAAATGCCTGCATATTTATCAACCGGCTGTATAAGTATAACCCATAAAATTGATTAAACATATAAGATCAGAACTCATTGAGTATATTTAGTATATAACCAAAAGGTTTATTCTTTTTAATATTAAAGGGGAAAATGAAGCAAAATTATAAACCTATAAACACACACGCTCTATATAATTTAAGCAAATCTAAAGAATACTCCATTATTTTTAGTTTTCAATGACACTCTTCGTTTCATTTTCTTTATCTTTTCTAAATCTTAAATATTCTCCAGAATGTTAAGCTTTTTATACCTTGTATCAAAAATATATAGTTCAATAAAGGATTAATCTAAGATTACTGTCATTGTAATGATTTAGGTCTATACTGAAAATAATCTATGGCAAAATTCTGATGCCAAAAGGACCACATCCATTTCCTATTAGAGTGGTTTGTCATCTGACTAACTTTTCGTATGAGGGCTAAGATCGAGGATTGCACTTTAAAATGGATTTCAAAACACCACAAGCATCCATGCCTGGGAATTGAAATCTCCAACAATCGAAGTTTAGAAGCTAAGCATTTTTTATTGATGGAAATGTATAAAGCTATTACGGTTAAATGCCGCTGCAACAAATACTCACTCACCTTGAAAAGTCATAACTTTATACTCAAAATGATCCATCAGTAAATTCTTTAGTTAAATCTAAAATTTGAAAAACCTTCTTTCATTGATTTTTAAATTATAAAATATAAAATGGCAATCTTAAGATGTTTAGAAAATATGATTTTTAGGAATCATCCCAAGAAATACTACAATGATCAACATTTAAGTTTTTAATTACATATATAAGAATATGAAAATAAGCTTCTATATATAAGGATTTGAAAAGGAAGATTTAAACCCTTTCTCTCTTATTGTAAAAATTATGAATGCATCAGATGTTGATCCTCATAATGATGTAGTTTAGCAGGTCAAAATGCTTAATATTGCTACTTTATTGCTTATTGTATCCCGTAGTACTGTATATCGAGGATTAAAGTAGCATTATGCTTGCATGCTTACTCATATTATTTACAATATATTCATATGTTCAACTAAAAAGATATATATTCTTAAAAGCATTTTAAACTTTAAATAATTACTCAAACATATCAGATATATATTTTATTCTAGTTATTAAGTCATTACTAAATTTACCTTTCATAAAAATATTAGTCCAAAATTTTCAAAGTTAAGAGGCTACATTTTATTTTCAGCCTTTCGAAAATAAAGTATTCATTAGCATCATTTTAAACAATGAATGTAAACAAGAATTGCACAAATGGACAATTGTCTGAAATTGGCCATTTGTGCATTCAGAATAACATTGTTATTATCCATAAATAGCGAGAAAAAAGAGTATGTTGGTGAAGCACAATGATTTTATTTAAATAACACATTTTATTTATTGGTAAAAGTTTTTAACACAAAGTTTTTTTCAAAATTTATTATTAGCGTCATTCTCATATTCATAAAATGAAGATATTCAATTTCACAAATTGAAAGCCAATTGTCTTTACTATTGGAATTATAGTCCAAAAACGCGCAGAAATACTATAAATAAATTGATAAATTGATACATATACTAAAACATTTTTAATTATATTGAATCTGCTCCCTCAACATGTTTGTAAATTGTGTAACAAATTCATGTGCGCTCCTATTAAACACCAGACAATTTTATTCTCAATTGAATACAAAGCAACTGCGTGCCTTTGCCGTTAATTAAATAACAAATTAACTAATAGAAAAGGAATTTTGCTTTCTTTCTGAAGCGTCTATTATTTATGATCTTCGTCAATGATATTCAAGAGTTTTATATGTCATATCTGATTACCATTCATCCTTCAGACTTCTCAATGACGACATACAATTTGACATGCATATTACGGTAACGCCTACTAGAGATTTGGCACATTTACGATTTCAAAAGGAAAACTTCTTATTAGAATACAAAATAATAATGAATAATTTATAATGCAAATACGATTATTATTGGAAATCCACTTTTTAGATACTTCATGTTATTGTTCAAAAATATTTTGAATTAAAATTTTATCATGCTAATAAGTTATATTTCGTTAATGTTCTATTTAACAATTATTTTAAGTAAATAGGATAATATGTGTTTTTTCAAGAAAGCTTTTCATAAGATTCTTTCAAGCAGGAAAATTGAGTTACACAAAATTATCATTTTACCTATTAAAATTGAAATTAAAATATTTTTTAAAGTAGCTTACTCAACGAATCATTTTCTGCTAAAATTAACATCTATTTTTAATCATAGCATTTGTAATAAAAATTTTTAGTTTACATAGAAAGCTAACGAATTTGATCTGCTATCTGCTAAATCATTTTATAATTTCTTAATTACAATACATGCTTGGAGTAAAAACATAATCTATTAATGGCACCACAACTTCGTAGTTCCTTTATGAATCATTTTTAAATATTTTATAAATGTGAAAATAAACTGAAGTAATGAATATAAGTTTGTTTTGTGTTTGTAGCTCAACAATCATTTTTCGCTCACTAGGGCTCATTAGACAAGACCTACAGTTTAAAATGGATTCCAAACCACTCTACATATCCCAAATCAAGGTGAAATTCAAAACGAACTGTTGAAACAAAGGCCATAGCGTTAGCAATTCGGTTGCCTGCTCGGATGAGTAAGATAAGAATGAGTTATAATGATTGATATAAGAAATCAGCTATTTTATGAAAATTTTATGTGTGAAAGAAACATTGAAGTTGTTATTTGATCCTACATGCACATTATGATTTTAAATAGTTTTCAAAATTTATTTTGCTATTTTAATAATTATAACGCAATATTTGTCTTTGCAATATCAAAATGATATTACCCATCAGCAACATTTTCTTTGGGTACATTTTAATCTTATGATCACGTCGACTGGTATCCAAGATTATTTTAACACCAACGCAGTGTATCAAATTAAACAAAAAAATTTTTTATGAAATACGTTTCAGTAAACAGAATCTGTTTGTATATAGAATATACAATGACACTAAGTCAATGCAACTATCCTGCAACGTAATATCTAGAATGTAGTTTTATACAAGTTTCAAATGTGTATTTCGGAAAACATTGCATAAATTCAGCCAAATCATGTCTTAATTCAGTACCTGGACACTAATTTTAATTTCATTGCAATTAAAATTAGTGTCCAGGTACTGAACAGAAACTGCTGCTGCGATATAAATTGTTAAATAATTAAAAACAAATTATTTTAATTAGTTTAAAAAGTTACCTAATTTATAATAATATATTTTTAAAACAATCTTTTAATAAAAACTCTTTTTCAAACGAAAAATAATCCAAAACATTGAAATTAAATACTTTGATCAGTTTTTATCGTAAATCAGGCAATTTACTTTTTATACAATTTATATATATTAAAGGAATTGTGTAAACTTTTAAGAGACCAAGATTGTATTAAAAAAGATTGGATATAATAATTTCAACAAAAAATGAATTATTTTAAAATTATAATTAAAAAGACATTTATATAATTGAAAGTATACAAAATACATTTAAAAATCTTTATATCATCAAAAAGAAAAACTTATGTATATTATTTATAGATTAAATGTATTTTATTTCAGTATAAATCTATTACATTTTCTAATTTTAATTAGTGAAAATACCTTTATAGAAGCGAGTGTTTATGTGTCAAATACAATTAGATCAAATTTTATAAGATTTTCTTTAAAAAAAGCACAATTATAGTTACCTTTATAGAACTGAAAAGATTATTTATATTTAAACTGAACAGCATTCATGCAGTTATTAATAAAACTATATTCTATAATCTCAAACTATGTTATAATTATAAAAGTGCTTATGAAAATTACCAAAGTTATAATGGAAAAGAGATAAAATTTTAAATTTTATTAAAAATCTAAAAAGAAATTTAGATAAAAACCTTATTCATTTTGATCGAATTTATGTCTTATCTTAAAATTAAAGTGATTGCTTTTAAGATTTAAAAACAAATAATCTTATTGATGAAGGAATATCTTCGAAAAACGAACATCTAAAAATTTTTCCAGTTAAGATGTTTAACTGCTTTACTCGAACGTTTAAAATAACTTAACCGAAAACAGTTTAACACGAAAGGATAATTTCTCACCTCTTTTATGATTGATTGGGAAATGCAATTTTAACCATAAAAAGATTCGAAAACTAAACCGATATGCTAGATTAATGATTCTGAACTTGACCTGAATGACAGCTCGAATTTACTACGGCACGCACATTTTCCACGTTTCTTGCCCTTGTGTTATGAATCCTACGCTTCCATTCAATTGAGTCAACTTTTTTCTTGCTCTTAATTTGAATTTCCTTTCCACACAAAATATGAAACCCAATCACGAAACTTTCCATTTGCGCTCAGAATGCTCACGAAATTTCATTTCACACCTCTTGCATTCAATACAATTTAAAATTAAAGCCTGTATCGAATAAAGAAAATTTATTCTAACTGCATCATTATCAACAAATTGTTATTTTCAATTTGAATTTTCAATAACATTTCAAATGAATTTCACAAAATATTTCCATTTAATTCAATGGGTTTTTTTTAATGAGTTAAATTGGCAATCGAAACACTTATCCTTTTGCTACCCACTTGGCTTGTTCAATGTCGAAGAAAGTAGTGAATGTTAACTGGAAAAAATAATTTACAACTATTTATGCTAATGAATTTCTGATAAAAAAGGAATTCCTTTAAAAGGTAACTTAAGTGCCAAATAAATTTGTATAGGCGTGCATTCGCAATTAATCGGAGTATGCAACCAGCCAACGAGGAAAAGCATCAGAGCTGTTAGATCAATCGTAGTTGCTATAATAACAGATTATCAAGATTTAAATTACTTGAACATGACATTATAATTTAGGCAGAAAAAAATGACTTGATTGGTCGGTTGGTTGATACTCTATGGTCACTTTTGTAAGCGAGGAGTTAACTGACATAGTTTTAAGTGGATTCCAAAACACTTCACGCCCAAGATGGGTTATGTTTGTAGTTCAAAAATCATTATATAAACATGAGTGCAAATCAGATCAGAACTTCTTTTTGAAAGTGCATTCCACAACACAAATATCTAAATCCATGGTGGGATTCGAACACACAAACTGTTGAACCGAAGGCCAAAGCAATAACCAGATCCTGCCAGAGCTCAGGAAGCACACATACTTTGGGAATCGAACTCGCGAACTGCCGAATTAAGGTCCAAAGCACTATACATTTAGTTTCCAGCTTGGCACATAAGTGGAATCCAGCTTTTTAGAGGGAGCAAATAAAATTGTATTATCGTTTATGACTATTTCCAAATATTGATATGATTATCGAATATAAAATAAAGCATTAAATTTCGTAAAGATAATAAATAGTATAGAAATAGTATAGTAATAGTATAGAAATATATAGAACACAAATTTACATCATTGATTTGGTACAAAACCTCCATGTTCTAAATAATTATCGAAATCAAATTTATAAGTTTCTGAAATTGCAATTAGATATTAAAATAATTTCTGTAAAAGTAATTCATTAATGTCATCTTTAACATCTTTAGCATTCTACTGCACTGCCATTTTATACTGCAATACAGTACAAAATACCTCCTAAAATAACAATAAGCAATCTTTCGTATAATGTGTCAGAGTTTTACAACGTTGTGAACACTTGATTTTATGTTTACCGTTATATAAAATCATTTTACATTGGTCAAATCATGAAGAGTTGAAGGAATTGTTCGCAATAATTATAAAAGTGGACTGAAGAGAGTGACGAGTTTTTTGATTTTAGCTTGCGAAAGCTGTGATTATGAATGTGATTATTTTTCAATTTATAATTTATCTTTTGCTATTAATTAAATATATTATTTAGTTATTACAATGTCTCACGGATTTATGCAAATAACTCGACTGTTGTTAATCATCAATAGATTCGTCGGAGCTCCTTTAGAATTGTTCGAATAGAACTTCAAACATCCTGTACTCAAAATGGGAATTGAATTTTTGAAACTGATGATTGTAACACTGAGATTCTTCAACTACCAGTTTGACAAACAATATGAGGAAGGAATCTTCAATAAATTTCTGTCTTTTGAAAGAAGGAAATTCGGCTTTAAATCTAAAAATTTAAATATATATCCATTCACACATAAAATTTTTAAGTTGGGAATCACGTAAAATAGGGATGAGATGCATGTCACGTTATGCTAATATATTAAAAATAGAACTTAAGTACATTTACTCGAGGACATCTTAAACAATTTCCTCAAACTACTATGATGCCCACATATAAGATTGCAATATCACATTTATGGATATGTTTCTAACATCCTTTGTTTGCATCTGGTTGTTTTGATTCCCTATTAAAACCATTCTCATTTTTGTCGTAATTTTTGTCACAAATAGGTTTGGTATGTTCATCACTCAAAGGGGTTCTTTTTAAACATAAAGGCTAACTAGTTTAGGACTTATAATTTCAATTGCCATAAGTGTGTTATTTTGAGTAAGACACATATGTATACCTCACTAGTAAATATATTTACGAACACAATTGAGATTAAACTCTATAATTTTCTGAGCTAGAACCCAGACCACTTACTATTCAGTGAACTTTGCTTAGAAGAGTTTGAACAAACAGAACTGTATAGGGCATTTCGGATAAACTGTACGAACTTAAATACAAGATTTACCTAATCATACAAGAATAAAACAGGGAATAAACCACATATTATGCTCAACAAATTACAATTAAATGAATGCAATCTAATAAGTGAGAAAACAGAAAGCATAATACATATCTGCTTGTATAAGAATAGATTCATCATAATATAAGATATAAATTTGTTTTATTCCTTATTGCTCAATTTAAGTAAGATAACACTGGAATAGCAAAATACTTCGTTTTATACATAAACAAGCACAATTGAAACAACTATGATTGTTGGCATAAGTTTGGTATTTTTGGCACTCAACGATCATTTTTTGTACACGAGGACTAATCAGACCGGGACCTAAATTTTTTTGGTGGATTCCGAGCCATTAACAACAATTAAGACCAAACGGGCATTCAAACCCACGAGCTGTTAAACCGAAGGCCAGAGCGGTAATCGTTCCGTTACCAGGTTGCCTCTGTTGCTACAGGATACTCCGAATCAAAATCTTCAACTTTTTTTCTTGTGTTTGTGACCCATTATACCCAATCTCAAAATATTTTTTTTGATATATAGATTATCATGAATACCCTTACATCTATTAACTTAAATTATGCTTTCAGGTAAACTTTTTAATTAATATTTAAACTTCACATTATTTAACAACCTAAAAATTAAATTTATGCTAAATCTATAACATTTACTTATATAGTAGAATATTGTTTACTGTAGTTTCTGAATATAAAATGTTGTAATATTTATCACCCTATGGTCATTTTTGACCAAAAGGATTAGACAAGGACTTAGTTTAAAATGGTTCCAAACCACTTAACAACCACACCAGAAGTGGAAATTGAATCCACGAAATGAAGGTCAAAACGTTAACCATTCAGCTGCCAGTTCGGCACAAAATGTTGGAAATTAATTCTTTGGCATAAGATACTTTATAACTGATACTACTTAATAAATTTTTATTCAAAATATAAATTTAAAACATATTCTAAAAACTATTTCTTAGGACATTATTAAATAAAAAAAAATCATTATAATTAAAACATCATTAACTGTTGAGAAGACAAACTTGTCTCGCAGGCCACTTCGTAATCATTCAAGGTTTGGAATCACTGTCCTAAAAAATTTTAATCTAAGTTTTATGAAAATTGATTGAACTATTCCGTTATTTTTTTATTAATAGCAAAGGTGATTTGAAGATTATTCAGTGAATCCGTAAATTTACATATTTCTTTCATTTACGTTTTATTGAGTCGGATAGATCTGATGATTGCGTTTCTCGGAAAAATAAGCCTTCCAGTTAATTTTTTTATCTTATCAACCTTATGAGGTAAAAATTAAATACTCATTAAGATTAGATACACAGAGGTTTATTAAATAATGTTTTTCCGGAAATACTGTTACTGTCAAATATTCTTTGATGCCGTTCATATCACAAAAATTTACAATATATCAGTTGTAAAAACATCCTTGAAGTGAAAGAAAACATTTATTCTCTGGGTGGCTTTGCAATTTCTAGCATCATTAATTTAAAGATTTAGAATGACATCTCTGAAATGTAATTGGTTTCTTTATTTCTCTTTATCTTCGTTCTTGTTCTCACCACACATACAATATGAAAAAAAAAATGGTTTATCCAATTTATAGCATCATTGATGGGTTATATTTCCCATAACCTGTGAAAGAATAAACTTATTAAATTTTAAATTCTTGTAAGATTAGTTTTGTTATCCATTTTATCATACACACGGACATCGCAGTATTTTTTTGTAAGTCAGGTAAAAATTTGTTTTCATAAAAATTGTATAATTTGTATAAAATTTGCAAAATATTTTTTAAAAAATTTTGTATTCCAATAGAATAACTCAAATTTAGGTTTATATGTATATGAGACATGATTTCATTGCAAAAATTCATTTTTAAAGGAATTCTAAATAATTTCATCATGCACATTTAAAGCGAGAATTGAATACACGAAATGTTAAATTAAAGGCCAGATCGCAAGTCGCGATTGCCAATTCAGTTACAGATTCCAGCGCAACAAAAACCAATGAATACAACTTAATGATACCTTTCTTATTAATTGAGCTTTGAAAAGAGTGAATCTACTAATGAAATAATCAAGAATATTGCTTTAACTAATTCTATTGTAGAAATATAGTTAGATGTTAAAAGATATTATTATCGAAATTTATTATATTCAGAAACGATTAACTAAAAATCAGCTTCGATAGCTTAAGAGAATTCTCCGCATTAAAACAGTCATTTTGGTATTTTTTTAAGGCAAAAGTTTAATCCCTCAACAGTTTCACTCTTCCATAAAAATAAAAAAAATTAAAAAATAAGTAAATAAATAAATAAAACAATGCAGCTGAAATGGTTGATTGGTTGGTTGGTTTGTTAAGTTTGTCTTTCCCTTTGCGAAGACTAATTCAACAATGAACTAAGGTTGAAAAATTCCGATCTAGAAGAAATAACGATGAACATCCATGTCGAGTTCTCGATTAGTTAAATCTCAAACTAGGACATTAATACTTCAATCCATAAATTTTATAGCGAAGCTGAATAGAATATTTCGATAATCACATAATGCTTCTAAATGTTTTATGAAAACTGAAATAGTTCGTGAATTAAATATGTGTAAATGAATAGGAAATTTTTGACTAGCATTTGATATTGCCATTTTAAATTACACATAATCAGATTAAATTTACAGCTTCTGTGACCATGGCTATTTACTACGTGAATAAAAGCAAAATTAACAATCGCAATATGGCAACATTTCTCCATATTTTCGAGAAAGATTCTGCAAGCGTTTGGAAATTATTAAATGGTACTAACATTTTTTTCAAAAGCCATCAAACCTCTCAGTCGTAAAAATTGAATGTGTGAAAATGATTTCATGATTCACACGTGTCAACTCAACTTCTTAACTGAACCCATTCATTCTGAACGCTGGTTTGACCTTCCATTTAAAAAGAAGCGGTAACAAACCAATTCTACACATCTCTCATCGGTAACAAAAGACCACGAAAAAAAAATTCTTTGTGAGTAACTCGCCGAAATAGCATTGCTTAATTTTATAGCATTCTACCTCTCCCTTATAAAAATTATTCTAAGCTCTAAGAAAGACTTGAGTGGCATTCGTATAGATGTGACTTGACCTTGTGAGTATTTTACTGTGAAAGTGAGTAAACTTTTTCCTCCTTTTCTTCTTTTTCATTTCAAACGCCGTGTGGCCAGCCTTAATTTATATTTTTCGCCCACGTCCAGTTGTGGTGCGGGTGCACATTTTCGCAGATTCCTATTAACTACCATGCTATCCATTTAGAATGAAAATGAGTCCCGCTCAGCATGACACAAAATGGAACAAAAATTTGATGTTACTTCCTCCATTTCCTGCGGGGTTAATTTTTTTTTTCCCGTGTAGAACATAATTACTCAAACTATTAGCGATGATGAATTAGACAATGAGACAGTGTTTTCTGTTTTCCTTTATAATTAGTTTTAAACGAAGTTTTAATTGCTGATATCACTCTCATTGCGGTAGCTACAACAGTAAAGAACCTTGGATTCCAAAATTAATCTGCGAATGCGGCATATATTTCCATATGAAACTGTTTTAGTTAAGGTTACTTTAAGAAATACTTAAAGTAAAACATTTTATCTTTAATAATCTGAGAAAAATTTTAGTACCTGTTTGCTATGTAAATATAATTAAATAAAATATAATAGAATTACTTAATAAACAAATACAATGTACATTTCTCAATGTAGCTGGGTTTAAGTATAAGTTTTCCCCATTTTTTTGTTTGGTATTATCCATTACGGCAAAACTTTCTAAATTGTTATATATTATGCTATTATTAAATATTAATGCAGTATTTCAATAAAATAATTTGAGTTATTGCTTAAAATTCAAGTATTCTAAACTATATTTATACTAGACGCATATAGTCATGTGTATAAAAAAGATATTCGACTATTGTTCCCCCGTCAGTCACGTAATTTAGAAAAATAAAGTAGTACTGTAATTTTAAAAAAATGCATTTCATATTAAGTTAAAATTAAGATAAATTAATAATAAATGCAGGCTATTAAATATTCAAACGTCTTCTTGAAAATTATATTGAATCGCTTAATATTGATGATTGGAATAGATCAAAAAATATTTTCATCAAAATAAATTAATTAAATATTGAGTAACCTGACAGTTTAAAATACAAAGTTATGATGTTGAAATATTTTTGGCAATTCATTTCTGTCAACTGAAGTCATTAAACACGCCGAAACGTCTCTTAATTTTGAATCATGACCAAGAGACGTGGATAACTTCTGAACTGGCATCTCCTTTTTACTTCCAGTGTATGGTTCCTCTAATCACTATGAGCTATGATTGTATCAGATATTGAATCCTTTACCTTTCAGACACAAATAGTGTCACCAATGGAATCACAACTCCATTTACTGAATGATCAGTCGCATGATGGGGAAAGCCTGGCAACTTACCTCCCCCCCCCCCCTCCTACGGCCGTAGTCTTTCAAATTGCAGTCAATTTCATCTGATAGTACTATTTTGAACTTATATATTATGAATTAAATTATTTAATTTCTAAGCAAGTTAAATTTCAAACTTTCGCACATTGATAAGATAAAAATAAGCTAATCATACAATATTCGAATGATATTTATTAAATCTTTCTATAAGGTTGATTTTTTTTTTATTGCTGAAATTAAATACTTAAATACTAGTCAAAAAATCCTTTAGATTTACATTAATGGGTAAAAGAATTTTGTTATGTGATTATGTCCGATAAGAAGCCGTGTCACTAAACTTACTTTCGTTAACGAATTCTTTAATATTTACGCAGAAAAAAACATAACGATTACTTAAGTGCTCTTAAGTGATCTTTAACTAAAACTTGGTGATCTTTAATCATAAGGTTTTGTACTTGTAGTTTCGGATTAAGGTCAAGTGATTAATATTACACTTGAGCTTACCAACTAGGCAGTATGCAGTTATATGATTATTAAGAAACTGTGTGTAGAAATGAATTGGTATATAAAGGTAATAAATAATAATGAACCCTTAGAGAATGTGTTAAATTAAGTAAAATAAGCTATGTTGTATTTATGCATTTTATACATATTCAGATGCAAAATATTAAAATTGTTTATAATTGCTAGACATTGATTTAAATTTTTTTAATTAAAAGTCGCTTATATATGCTTCAATATATATATATATATATATATATATATATATATATATATATATATA
>JAPDSC010077269.1:0-17872 GCA_026290005.1 Latrodectus geometricus | reverse complement strand
AAAAATTATTTTTTAAATATTTTCAGACGAAGAAGAATTAGTAATTTTTATCTGCTTCTTGATAAAGACATTCTAATAAATATACAATAATATATTTGTCCAAATTTTTAACATAAACATACGTACAAATATTTAACTATATGAAAGATTTACACCATTTTAAATCAATTCATGTTTCATAGTTGGAGATTTAAAAACACTTTATTCTTATTA
Organism: Latrodectus geometricus; assembly: GCA_026290005.1. Classification (NCBI taxonomy): domain Eukaryota; kingdom Metazoa; phylum Arthropoda; class Arachnida; order Araneae; family Theridiidae; genus Latrodectus; species Latrodectus geometricus. The sequence goes on along the minus strand of JAPDSC010077269.1, from coordinate 17,659 downwards.
ACCTGAATCCCATAAAAAGATATTTAAAAACCATTTATTTTTTGCCTTAAATTTATTATTTTTTTGCACTTTAATTCCTTTTATTGTACATAAGTTATAGTTCAAAAACTGCCTTTTCATAAATTACATTGTATTTTTTCTCTACTTATATTAATGTGTTTATGTGTTGTGCATAAGGAGATCCTATATTTTCAATATAAAAATTATTTTTTACATATTTTTAGACGAAGAAGAATTAAAATTTTTATCTGCTTCTTGATAAAGACATTCTAATAAATAAATAATATATTTGTCCAACTTTTTAACATACATACGTACAAATATTTAACTATATGAAAGATTTTCACTATTTTAAATCAATTTATGTTTTTCGTAGTTGAAGACTTAAAAGCACTTCACTCTTATTAATCTGAATCCCGTAAAATGATATTTAAAAACATTTTGTTTTTGCTCTAAATTTATTGTGTTGCCCAATATATATATATATTTTTTTTGCAATTTAATTCCTTTTGTTGTGCATAAGTTATAGATCAAAAATTGCTTTTTCACTAATTACATTATATTTTTTCTCTACTTATATTAATGTTTTTATGTGTTGTACATAAGAAGATTCAAAAATTATTTTTTTAAGTATTTTCAGACAAAGAAGAATTAGCAGTTTTTATCTGCTTCTTGATAAAGAAATTCTAATAAATATACAATAACATATTTGTCCAAATTTTTCACATAAACATACGTACAAATATTTAACTATATGAAAGATTTTCATTATTTTAAATCAATTCCTGTTTCATTGTTGAAGATTTAAAAGCACTTTACTCTTATTAACCTGAATCACTTAAGATATTTAAATACCTTTTGTTTTTTTCCATAAATTTATTATGTTGTCCAATAGATTTTTTTTGTCCTTTAATTAAAATCTTAAAAATTCCTTTTATTGTACATAATTTATAGTTAAGCTATTCAATACTTGATTGACATGTATAACTTTACTTTTAAATTAAATCGTATAACAAACTTATATTGTAATAGATATATAGCAAAAGAGAATGAATATATTCAAAAATTATTATTCAAAACTCTAGTCATTAGAAATGTATTAATACTTCATAAATTTTTGTGTTTGTATTTTTGTGCTGTATAAATTTTTTATACCTTCAAAATATGATTATTTTTACTTTCTTGTTTGTCCTTCATGCTTAAAGAACATTTGAAGTTCTTTTATTTGTGTATGTCCATTAATATGGTCAACGTTCCTACATTTTTCAAGTTTATTGTATTACTTTGCTGATTAAATCTTTCTGTATTTAAAAATAAATTTAATTTTTACCTCTTAAATTTTGTCACGATAATTATTTTCATAAAATAAACATCACATAAATTTTTAGAATGATGTAAATTAAATTGTGCACATTTCTATATACTAATAAGGTTGGCAAAGCCAATCAAGCAATACACAAGAAACTTGTATAAAAATATTTGAACTTACATATTTTCAAATTTTGAATATTTTTAAGAGATTTTTATTTGTTCCTTATATTTATTTTAGTAAAATTTTAAAGGATTTCACTCAATAGTAATTTTTTTTCTTTATGTTTAAAATACATTTATATATTAATTAGAAATTTTACTGCATTGCTTATGAACTAGATTTCAATAAAAACAGATAATGGTATCTCAGTGATTTTTTAATGTACTTAAGCATTAGGAATAGTATTTGCATACATATTTCATGATGCTTATTCTTATCTCTTAAATATGAACTTTTAAAAATATGTTTTCAAATTTATTTAATTTAATTTCACATTTTTTTTCTAATTAAGACTGTAGAAAAAAGGAGAAAAGAATAAAGTTAAAAAGGAAACAAGAAGGATAAATCAGTAGTTTTATTTTTATAAATTAATTTTATATGCAATTTCTCTTAATAATAATAATATAAACTGAAGAATTAAAACATAATAAATTATTTTACTTACACTTAAAACTTAAATTTGACCAGGATTGATGATGAACCGCTTGTTATAATTTCATAGTATTTGTGGTTGTTATAAAATATAATTACCAACAATGGCGTAATTCCACTTATATAATAACTAACTAAATATTCTTCAATGCATAGTTTATCATATACTTCTCATTCATTTTGTCTACAAACAAAATCTGTTCTCAACTAACAATAACTATTAAACGGACTGAATAATTTTCTTTAAATAGAATTTTGTTTTAATTAGGTATATAAAAAATACAGTCACTTGAAGAAATGACAAAAAATAAAATTTTTTAAGTGTATTGCAAGGGAACTTATTTATAAAAATCACAAATATTTTTAGAGATAACAAAATAAATTTTGTGACAATTAAAAAAGCAGATTTACAAACAGCTTAGAAATAATAATAATATATTATTATATTATTGTTATTATACAGGGTGATCTGCGAATAAGTCCTGATTTCAAAATTAAAAATCTCAACAACAAATATCAACAGAATTATGCTGTAAACGGTAAATTTATTACCAAAACTGTAAAAATGATAAATAGAAGTTTTGAAAATTTAGTTACAAAAACTGTTAAAAGGGGCTTTGCATTAATCTCTCTGAAAGGAGTCTAAAAAAATTAATAAAGCAGACTTCACAGACAGAACACAATTTTTTCAAAATGTTCACCTTTCGAAACAGTGAGGAGGCGTAAACGAACAATGAAATTTGACATCACGTCTTGCAATATCTAAACTTAAATGGAATCACATACAACAACAATCACCGATTCAAGCTCATCCAGAGAAGTGGGATTGTTTCGATAGACAGCGTCTTTTAATGCGCCCCACAGAAAGAAATCACAAGGAGTCAGATTGAGAGAATAAGAAGGCATATCTATTCTTGTGTCAGTGAATTATGGATAATATAACGCAATTACTCTATTCCCAAAGTATTCTTGAAGAAAGCTAAAAACTTTATCGGTTCGATGTGGTCGAGCCCCATCTTGCATGAAACCAGTCCATAGCTGGTCGATCTACCAACGCTAGTCATGTCGTGACAAATTGTTCAAAAATTGCTACGTAAGGTTCATTAGTAATCATTTCTCGCACGAAGAAGGAGCCGATAATGTTTCTGGTGCATACCGCAAACGTGCAGTAACTTTTGGCGAATGCAATGTTTTCTCTTCACACAAATGAGGATTTTCAGAATCTGATTTACCGAGTCAACCTTTTGTTGCACTGCTTTCATGGGTACAGACTGATGACTTTAGATTTTGTATGAAAACATCTGAAGGCTACCTTTCAATGTGTTCTTAAAATTTTGCTGAACAATTCCACAAATTTTGGCTGCATTTTCAGGAGGGACTACAGTTTGTGTAGGCTCAACATTTACCTTTCGATCATCATCCACGCTGGCAGTTCGTTCGCATTTTGAGAAGCGCTTGTGAATGGTTTTCCTATTGGGTCCAACAAGGACATCGAATCGGCTTTGAAAACTGCGCCTTGTTGCTCTAGAACTGTGTTCTAATCTGTGGTACTCTTGCACCAAAAAAAATACATTTTGTTCAATAGAATAAATTATTTCAATTACTACGCTAGCTTCTTTTCACTATCCAACAGTGGTGATCGCTTTAAACTTCGAAGCACATTTTACAGGCATATAATAATTTATAAGGTAAAATAGCGCCATCTGTTGACAGTTTTTGTAATTAAATTTTCGAAACATCTGTACACCTTTTTTACAGTTTTGTTAAGAAATGCACCGTTTACCACATAATTCTATTGATCTTTGTTGTTGAAATATTTAATTTTGAAATCAGTGCTTATTCGCTGATAACCCTGTATATATATATATATATATATATATATATATATATATATATATATATATATAATTAAAAACAAAAGTATAAGAAATATACAGTAAATAAATAATTTCAAAAACATTTAAAAACATTTAAATCAGTTTAAAAGTTAAGTGTCAAAAATAATATTCCACAGTTATTCGTTTTTCCATTCATTAATTTAATTTTCCAATACGATAAACAAATTTTCCAGGATTTTTTGAAGGGCATGTATATATGCAAACATATATTTTTACAATAATTACAAAAGATGTTTATCAAATTTATCGTTCCTGTTTTGTTTTCAAGTATTTTACTAATTTTGTAAATTAAATATGTGTATATCCTACAACTCAAATTTATACTATCTGTTGTTTAAATTGCATAATCCATTTTTTAGATGTAAATTAAAAACCAACTAAAAATATTCATTTTTAATGCATGGAAAATGAATGGACTTCTATTCTCATGAAAATAGTTCTTACAAATAATTTTGATGCATCACTCTAATTAGATGGATTTTTAAGAGAGATTCCGATAATTTTATTTAAAGGTAATAACTAAAATTTCATGAAAGATCATTTATTTGTTTTTAATATATATTTTACAATCATTAGAAATTTTAACTTTTTGACAGATTTTTGTATATATAAGTTTTGTAATATTCAGTTTTTTGTATATATAAATTTACACTATTTCTATAAAAAAAAATTATAAATCTTTATTATGATTTATAAGAGTTAATGTTATAATTTAAATAATTTACCAACTTTATTCAAAATTTTAAAAGAAATTAATCATGTTTCAAATATTTAAATAAAATTCGCATAACACAATGAACATAAAATATTGTCAAATAATCTGACATTATCTATTTATATAAAACCATATTGAAAACAACATAAGCATTTTGGATTCTTTCCAAGAAAAATGATTTTCTCATTGTATTGTGAAAAACAAGACTATTACTTGTAAATTTAGAAGTTCGTAACTATTATAAATGGATATAATGAATATCTTTTGGCGCAATATCAAATTTTCGTTGCTATAAACATTTGGAGTGTCCGTGAACCTCTTGTGCATGTTACATAACATATTGATTTTTATGGTACAAAAAGTGAAATATCAAACAAAAACAAACAAATTGATGATGAGTTCTGTGTTTAAAAATATAAAATAAACAATTTTTGAAAAATTATGTATTGTTTTTAAATGACATGTTATGGATTTGGAGAAAAATTTCAGCAATAAAAATTCAATTTACGAAAACATTTCACTTTCTTAATGGCTTGTTTAAAATTATTTAAAGAAACTCATTCAACCACTTTCGCATGAAATGAATTTTGTGTGATAAATAGCAATATTATAATAATTTTCATGGCTTAAAACCATTATGGGAAACGTCACAGTAAACTTATATTCACTTAATGAGACTATTGTATTAATAGAAACAAAAAGAATGATACTAAGAAAATGCATAAGTTACCGAAGATTAAAAACAAAAATGAACAAATGTCTTTCTACTCTTTTAGACTTGCATAAAAATTTTTATTTCCTAAAATTTTCTGCGGGGAATTGTTACTTCAATGGTATATTTCAAGCTATCTCACAATCAGATGAGTACGTTATGTTGCCATAAGTATTGCCTACTTAAAGCTTTTATTCAAATAGTAATATCTTCACAGAGCATTTTGTATAAACTGTCCACACACACACATTCCAACTAACGTTCTAGCTGCAAAATATGTGACACAACATTATAAAATAACATCAGAAGGCTTTTGAAAAACCTTTTAATATTCACCTTTAGTCATTGCGTTTTCGGAAAAATATTTATGAATAATTATCGACATTTATATAATGAATATGCAATAGTAGAAACTTGCAAACACTCAACGCAAGATAAGTACTTGTGGCCAAAAAGAAAAAACAGAAAACTAATATGTCGTTATTTAATAAGTATAAGAATCAAACAATTTAAAATCTTTTAACATGAAGACTCAAACTATTAAGACAAAGCAAGACCTATTATTGTAACCATATTTTAAGCTGTTAATTTAACAATATATTCATAGTAATTTGATTAATCAACATATCTTAAAATTTTTGTATTCTTTTCCCTGGTAACTGTTTTTGTAATGTCCTCAAAAAAAATTAATGAGAGATCAATTGCTACTTGCTTCTTGTATAACATATATATAGTGTTCTTTTATGTTGTGCTTTTTCCTGAAATTCCATTTTTCTTTGTCTTTAAGGATTAATTACCAATGTTTTTAAAATCAAGAAACTTGTATAAAATATTTCAAATTGGAAATGCTAAGCTTCTTTGCAAAATAAAGCAAAGCAGTTGACCTTGAAATTACAACAAAAATGGTATGTGCAAATAACGTAATCCACTTTTAAAGTAAGTTTTTAATTGTCTTACAATTTTATCGATCAGACATGAAACAAACTTTTAATATTTAATAAAGAATATAATAAATTACAGTTTGTAATAATAAAAATCTTTTAAATTTACCATTATTTACAAATTTGTTCTGGAATATTAACGTTAATGTTATAATAACAATATATATATATAAGTGAGATACAATCACTGTTGTAGCACGAGATAAAATATGGCTATTGGTTTGACATAATAAGTCAGTGCGAGCCTCTGGTTTCTTTAAAGTGTTTTATTCAACAGCAACAACAAGACTAGAGAAAAAGTTAGAAGTACAGTATGAAGAAATGGAATCACATGACCTAACACAGCGCCATCTATAGGAAATGAATGTTAGTTAGCTTAAGTGGAAGGAAGAAGATGCAACATCCTCCAACCGCAAAAGGATAAAATTTTAATCTAGCTAAAATTTCAAGTTAAAAATTGAACATTAAAAATTCAAATGAAATTAGCTTGTTACAAATACATAAAGCATCTAAACATGTGCTAAGGAAAAAAGCATTAATGAAGACCAATACAAAATTGATATTACAATTTAACAGGTTTGGCAGTTCTCAAAGTTTTACTTAAAATACCCGATGTTTCTAAACGAAACAATCTTTGAAATGGTCGAACCACCTCACCATTTTCAGTTTTGACCCTTGCAACTCGGGAAACACCATCACGTCCTTTATAGATTTCAATGATTTTAGCTAAAGGCCAATCAACACGTTTCTTACCATCAGAGCTGATTAATACCATATCTCCCACCTCAAGTGGGGTTTGATGGACGTGTCTGGAATGTTTAAGGAGAGAAATATATTCCTTTTGAAAACGCGTCTTAAGCTTTTGTTTAACGGACTGGAGGTGTTTCGCACGTTTGCGTAAGTTCAGCACATTCTGTTCAAGATCCTCGACTCTGAATTCAGTCATATCCTGTAAAAAGAGAGAAGGTGTTAGTGGCACAAGATCTGATGGCTCTTCGGAGAGGTAAGTAAGAGGTCTGCTGTTGAGGATGGCTTCACACTCACACACAACAGTATACAGTTCTTCGTAGCCAAGACTCGCTTTTCCCAAATTCCGTCTCAACAATTCCTTCAACATTCTTACCACTCTTTCCCACCAAGCGGCAGTAGGTGGATTAAAATGCCAGGAGATCTTTTTCAAATCTGAATGAGACACAATTTTACTCCAATCGATATTTTTGAACTCGTTGTTTGCACCGATGAAATTGGTTCCATTATCAGAGTAGATTGTTTTCACTCGCCCTCGACGCGAGATGAATCGTCTCAAAGCAAGAAGAAAACTTTGTGTGGAAATGTCCGAGACAAGCTCGAAATGCACCGCACGGTACACTGCACACGTGAAGATAGCAATCCAAACTTTATCACGATTTCGAAGAACCAAGGGACCTGCTAGGTCTACTCCAGTTGTTTCGAAGACGGCCGACATTCGCACACGTTCTTCAGGAAGAGGAGCAAACATTGTAGTAGCAGGTTTGGACTTAAATCTTTGGCAAATTATGCATTTGGATACAACTGAACGAACAGTTTTCCTAGATCGCAAGATCCAGTATCTCTCACGAAGGATTGTGACTAGAGTTTGTACACCTGCGTGACTGAAGGTTCGATGAGTTTCCTCTATGAGTTTGGAAACAAGCTCATGCTTGTCTGGCAGCAGGATAGGACGCCTGAAAAAGTCATCATCACCTGTGAAGATTAATTTTGTCTCTACTCTAAGAATACCATTGGAGTCCTGGTATATGACAAAGTTAGGAGGAATTAATTTGCGGTTTTTTCCGAATGTCTGTCTTTGTATATATATGAATATTTCAAGCTCAGATTGGGCGATCTCTTCATTTGCTAAGTTCCCCTTTAAGATGGTTTCACTACGATTATTTATTAAAGATTTAGCATTAGAAATAAAACGTTTTACATAAGCCAGAATTCTAGCAATTGTAGAAAATTTTGAAACTCTATTAGTCCAATCAAAGAAATTGGATGCGGAGTTATTTAAGGAGATACTTGACGTAACAGTAGGTTTTAACTCAGTGGTTGCCAGTTCCAATGCATCGGAAAAATCACAGTTTTCAGTTTTTGGCCAAGAGTCTCGATTTTCTAACCATTTGGAACCCTCCCACCAACGAAGACAAAAGAGAGTTTGGGCGTTGCATCCACGAGACGCAATGTCTGCTGCATTCATTTGAGATGGTACGTAATACCAATCATCTTTTGAAGAACTTGAATGAATTTCCTTTATTCGATTGTTCACAGAGGTTTTCCATGTTCCGGTATTTTTTATCCAACAAAGAACCACTTTAGAGTCAGTCCAGTAGAAGGTTGGGATACCAGAGATGTTCAAGGAAGTTTTGACTGTCTGGACCAAACGAGTACCAATTAAAGCAGCAAGAAGCTCTAGTTTTGGTGTAGACATTTCAGTTTTGATTTTAGTGATGGGATCCTTTCTTAGAGGAGCGACACGTGATTTTGCCTGAACTAATCTAATTATAACTTCATTTTCGCATTCGATACGCAAAAACACGCACGCTGCAAATGCCCTCCCACTAGCATCGCTAAACATGTGAATGGTAGTAGTTGACTCAGCAATTAATCCCCCGAAATAACGCGGAATTTGAATAAATTTCAAAAATCCCAAGTTAGAAAGCCAAATTTTAAATTCCTCTACAATTTCAGAGGGAAGTTTATGATCCCATCCCAGCTTATCGTTTTTCCACGCTTTTTGCATTAGAAGCTTTGGAATGAGTGTTACGGGTGCGGTAAAACCGATTGGATCGAAACTTTTTTGCGAAATCGACAAAAGTTCCCTTTTTGTACATTTATCATTAATTTCAGTTGTGATGTAGTTAACATCACACGCAATTGTATCTGAATCGGGATACCATAAAAGACCAAGTACAGGAGAATATCTACAGTCACTTAAATCCCGATTTTCACTTTGAGAAGAAAAAACCCATCCCGTAAGCTCAAAACCAGCTTGGGACATTACTTGACAAGCCGTCTTTGAAAATTGTTCCGACTCGAGATTGTTTTCGACGCTTGTCACTACGTTGTCAACGTAAAATGCATCTTTCAATTTTAGAGCGATATCATTCCCATTTTCTTTCAATTTATCTAGGTGGTGATAAATTGTTGCCATAAGCAAAAATGGACTTGATGAAAGGCCAAATACCACTCTACAATGTCTGTAGATTTTAATTTTGCGTTTTTCAAAGTCTTCCCACCAAAGAAAGCGAAGAAAATTTCTATCGGAAGGAGATACGCTTATTTGAAGAAATGCTTTGCTTATGTCAGAAATTACGCCAATTTTATTCTTGCGAAATCTATTTAAGATATTGGGAATCATTTCAATATAATTCGGACCTGTAGCTAAACATTGATTCAAGGAAACGGCATTTTCATCTTTGGACGAAGCATCGAATACGGGCCGTATTTTAGTTGTTAAACTAGATTCCTTAAAAACAGCTCTGTGAGGGAGGTACCTGCATGTCATTTCATTTTCTTTTTCGTTAACTGACACTAGTTCTATGATCCCCTTTTGTTCCCATTCCTTAAAAATGTTGTCATAAGACTCAAATTTTCCATTCGCGATAAGTTTAGAAGTCATGGAGCCTAAACGTCTCTCCGAATGATCTCTCAAATCACTTAAGTTAGGATGACCTTCAATCCATGGAAGATTTACTTCGTACCTACCATCACGAAATTTAACAGTTTTTTCGAAAAAAGACAAAGTTTCACTATCGATTTCTGTTTTTGTTTTATTTTCTACGGGATCTCTAATACCAAGAATATCCAATGACCAAAGGTCGCAAATTTTGCTACCACTATGCAGCGAAATTATGGGCATAGCATGAGTAGAACTAGTTTTAGAGGATTCTGATTTCCCCATTACTACCCATCCTAAGTACGTTTGGACAGCGGTTAAACCATTGGGCTGTTGACTGATACAACCAGTCAAAAGTTTTCCTAAATAATCAGCACCAATAAGGACTGATATATCAGAATTATCATTTTCACTATCGGATAAATAAATACCAAGTTTAGTGAAGCATTTAGTATCAATTTTACTTATTTTAGGAACGGTACCACAAATAGTTTCCTTGTCCAACAATAGTACTTCACACGAAAAGTTTCCGCGTATTTCCTGAAGCTCACACTTTAAAGCTGAATGCTTAATTTTTTCCGTTTCAATACCGCCAAATAAACTATGCGTTAGAAACTCAGAATGGTCATGTTTTAAGTTTAAATACTCTGCAACATCACGAGCTATATAAGAACGCTGCGATGCCGAATCGAATAAACAACGAACAATTTTTGACCTGGAAGGGCCTGACACTCTTATTTGAAGTGTTTGTAATAAAACATCCGCTGAATGAGACGAGCTATGACTCACGACACTATTTGTCTCAATTTTGTTAATACATGCAACAGATTCTTCCCCTTTGCTTAAATTGGGGCATAATATCGGATAATGTTTTTTAGTACAGACTATGCATCGAAGGCTCATTGTACATTTATCAGCGCGGCAATTAATTCTTAAACAAGATAAACATCTCTTTGCCCTAAGTACTTTGTCCCTTCTTTCCTTTAATGTAAACTTTTGAGCGGTGAAGCAGTCACTACTTCTATGCGTGGGCTTATCGCAGAATAAGCAATATAACTCAGCCCTGTTACGTCTATCATAGCCTCTTCGGGCATCTGTTTTAGTTTGAGTTGTTAATGCAGCTGCAGTCGGGACAAGAGGCGCCGAATTTATTTTACGATCGGATTCAGTTTTATTTATTTTATCTACTTTGGTTTTATCCATTGAGCAAAAACCCTTAGCTATTCGAATCCGTTCACTGCCTATTACTTCATTCCGAAGAAACTGCATGAGTAGTTCAAGGTCATTATTCATATTTCCTGATCGTGAAGTTGAATTCCTCTCTCTCTCCCATGCAATCAAAATATTTTCAGGAATAGAAGCTTCAACTAGTGGGTAAAGCATGCATGCGTATTTCTCTTTAGTTACACCCAAATTTTCTAAACAGCGCAAATGCGCATCCAATTGATCTACTAAGTTAATGAAAGGCATATTCTGCGATTGATTTAAAATAAGTTTTAACAGTTCGCGTACATACAATTCAATTAACATTTTATCATCAGCAAAACGTGCTTTTAAATTTTTAATTACAGATTTATATTCATTTTTAGAAACTTGATACGATTGAACAAAATCGAAAGCCTTACCCTCGGTTGTCTGCATCAGATAGGCAAATTTAATGTCGTCCTCCAATTTAGGATCATCATCAATTTTTTGGAACATGGTCCAAAAGGAAAACCAATTCTTGGGATTACCGTCAAAAGTTGAAAGTTCCAGTTTAGGCAAATTAATGGAGATTCGATCGGTGGAATCCTTCGGTTTATTTCGATTTGCAGAGCTTTGTAGGAACTCCTCAAAGCGAAGTTTCGCAGAAGTAAAATCGTCACGGTAGTTTTCACACCTTTCAAATTCATCCTCTATGATCTCGGCAGAAGAGGAAGCCTTACCTTTGGCTGTTTCTTCGGTAGTTGAAGAAAGATATTGTATGACTTTCTCATCATTTTCAAACAGCCTCCCAGATTTTTCTTCCAGTATAGAAAATGCGAGGGATGCCTCTTTAACATTGTTGGCTGCGATACATGTATCCAACTCTTTAATCGTTTTTGTTACAGCAGTCCGCAAAACTTTGCGTTGAATCAAACAGCTGTCATCCATAATTCCTTTTCGGAAATTCCAATTTGAGCGGGTAAATATTGCTCGAAATTCAGTTGCAGTGCCAAATACTGCGCGAATTTAACGTTGGGCACCAGATGTTGTAGCACGAGATAAAATATGGCTATTGGTTTGACATAATAAGTCAGTGCGAGCCTCTGGTTTCTTTAAAGTGTTTTATTCAACAGCAACAACAAGACTAGAGAAAAAGTTAGAAGTACAGTATGAAGAAATGGAATCACATGACCTAACACAGCGCCATCTATAGGAAATGAATGTTAGTTAGCTTAAGTGGAAGGAAGAAGATGCAACAATCACACAGCACAAAATTTAATTTATTAACTTTTATATGTTGAATTATAACAAATCTCTTAAAGATTAAAAAAAAGCTATTAAATGCAAGTGGTTATTTATTCTCTTGTAAATAACCAGGAAGAAAACATACAGAACGTAAGACAACTTACTCAAAAGCGCTTAAGAAAATTTTGTTTTTAGCTGACTTATCCCATTAAAGGTTTCTTTATGTCTAGATAACAAAACACTTCTTAAATATTACACCTATAATAATTTCGAAAAAAATAGAAAAAGAGATCTCCGAATTGACCTAAATGTTGTCTTTAAAATGCAGTTAACCATTATTCAAATGCTTAAAAATTAAATGTAGTTTAAGTTGGCTTCATTATATGAGTCTCATTAAATTACATAGAGCTTCTATTTTTACTGTATTTATACGAACTATAAAAATTACTATGCACTCTTTGTACTCTTATTATAAAGATTTGCATTAATCACTTGTTAAGGTTACAGCAATCATGGAGTACGAACAAATAGAGAGGGGGTATAAAAATTAAAGAACCATTTTTCCTTGATCCCAGGAGTTTATTTTGTCTGCCACTTAGTACTTATACGCTGCTATTTGGGCGAGATTTACACACATATTAATCATTAAGGAGTGAAGACGTCATAGCTCATCTGTCTATCATTTAAATCTATCAGTATAGATTATAATTACATTAAAGATCAATAAAGTTAAAAATGTTTTAAAATCTAACCTAAAAATTAATTCGATCAAAGTCGACTTTGTTACTTATCTGCTATTCTTTTTTAGATCTACTATTTTTTTCAACTTGTCTACCATTTTTTTTTTTTTTTACTTATCTACTTGTTTCTTATTTTCACTTATCTTTTCCTTCACTTACTACTTTTCTTTTTCAACCATTGAGAAAAGAAATATTTGTCAAAGTTTTGATTGATAATTATTTTACTTCTTTTACAAAAATTAGATGTATTATTCAATAAAGAATAGTTGCAAATAGTTTATGCCATAAGGGCATCATACTTATCTTAAAAAATACATATATTTTGATAGAGTTATGTTTATTAAATTAATTTCATTTTTGAACGTAGAAATAGCACTTACAGTGTTTAAGAATATTAATAGGATAATGATTCTGTAATTTAAATAAACATAGATGTTTTGCCTTTTTAAAAAAATAATAAAATTTAAAATTAGCAATATTAGCTGAAATGGACTAGAAAACAAAATTATAGCAATATTGCAATAGAAATTAGAACAAATATTAATAGAAACAATAAAATTTAAAAATATTAATATAAGAATATTTTATAATACTTTTCGAGAATTTTTATGGAACTTTGCTAAATAATTAAATAGTCCTACCTTAAACAATATTATAGTTTTGAGAATATAAGTATTCTTTGCTAAAATATTAAAAATACAAAATTTTTGGACAAACCTAATTTTCATTTTTCCTTATCTAAAGATAATTGAATTATAATTCATAAAGAAAAATTGCATAAATTTAAATTGTAAAATACTCAAAATGCCATTTTTATCTTCAAAACAAAGACAAAACAACTGTTACCATTCATAATCGTATCGAGTCCCGAACATCATATCACACATCTTCATAGAACCTCAACTACAGAAGGGATTTTCCCCCAAAAAACATCTGCTCATAGCATGACATTTCTACTTTGTAATTCCATAGCTGTTAATGTAATAGTGTGGAAAGTCCATGCTTTGTATTCCCAGACATAATCATATTTGTCTTCAATCTGCAAACCATATCTCGATCCATCCACTTATATAACTTTGCCTAGTCAGACGGATTTCATGAAAGATGGTATATCCATATATGCAATTTCATGGTATATCCATATACAATTATAAGCTTGAAAACTTTTTATGTTTTATTGAATTTTATATGGAATTCAAGCATTTTCACAGCTACAGAAAATTAACAAAATTTGTTAAACGCCTAGTAAAATTTATAATCTTTAATGTTTAAAAGTTAGGAAATTATTATACAACTATTACTCTTTTTTGATATAGTAATATTAGAGAATTTTTATTAGGTAGTTTTAAACACAAAAATCTGAACAAATATTGAATATTCTATTACTTATAGTTATTTAATACATTCTTTGAAGGAACTCTTATATAATGTTAATTATTTTAAAACATTATTTGTGAAAATAAAAGCATGTTTTTCATTATTATATATTAAGAAACTCAAAAATAATGCAGGGCATAATGATGTGAAAATACCAGAAAATATTACTCTAGTATATATATGTACATTATATGATTTTTGATATATTTGAAATCCTTAAAAACAGAAAATATATATACTTGTATTATAATATGGAGTATTAAGATTTTATTATAAAAATATTTTAATGTCCTTTATAAAAATCTCATTTCAAATGAATTGTAATAGAAATACAAATTACAATATTAAAAACCATTTACTAATACAAATTTAAATTACAATATCACGTCGAAAATAAATTTAAGAAAATATGTCTGAAGCTTTTCTACATTTGTTATTTTATCAACAATAGCAGAAGACAAATCTCCTTAAAAAATATTCAGATGTATATTTTCTTATAAATATTGCATGAATAATGAATAACACATAAAACATTTTGATCACATTTTAAATTTATGTATTCTTGTAAATATTCTTACAAATCTGTCCACTTCCAAATATATTGTTTTAAATATTCTTGCAAACATTTTCTTTTAGATGAGTTTCATGCTTGAGCGATAATTTTTAATTTAATAGAAGTCAAACTTTTATGAATCATGATATCTTCTTGAAATAAGAAGTGAGGTAAAATTTCATAAATAAACAGAAAAATATAATTGCTTGACTAAGTTGTATCCATATCATGAAATCTTTCGCGTTGCAGCTCTTAGGTTTAGTAATCAGTATCCTGGTCAAATACACCATCATAATTACGAATTGCAACTGAAAAATAATTTAATACCTAATATTAATCGAAAAATAATCATGTGAAAAACAATTAAAATAAAAAATTTTAATAAAGTTTCTATTTAAAAATGCTGTTAAAATAAAATAAGTAAAGCTTCTTTGTAGAAATGATATCAAGGTTATTTTAGGTTGGGGAAAAAGTAATCCATTATTTTTTCGGTAGACGTCTGTAGTGATCGCTATCTCGTGAGGTATCTATCAAGTGATTTCAGATTTATGCTCGTTGGAAAGGTGACATTTGACACTAAAATATCCTCTTGCGGTTTTTTGTTTGATTAATTCAGTTACGAGTACAAGGCTTTAAAAATGGAAGACAACAAACAGAAAATTCGATACATTTTCGTTTTTCTCTTGTAACGGCGTAAAAGATAGCCGGGTGGCTAAAATTGTGAAAGGTGTTTATCGTCCTATATAAGACTGTAACAACCAGTTACGTACAATTTTTGTTTCGTCGATTCCATTCGGGTATTTTTGATGTTAAGAGATGCACCTCGCATGTGAATAAAGATCGTCGAAAATGTCTATAAAATATCAAAAATGATCGAAGTTAACCGCATGTCACCAGTCGTAACGTGCAAGACCTAAAAATCTACATGAAAGTTGTTTTAAATTTTTTTACAAAGTGAATCCAAAAGAAGTTACACAAAGTTCACGTAAAAATAATGGATTTCTTTATCCCCAACCTAATAATATCAAAGTTATATTTATATATATAGCAGTTAAATCGCTTAAAACATTTTGAATTGAAAAATATGATATTTGAATCATACCAATTGCAATTTCGTCAAGTGTTTCTTCCACCAAAGATATTTCTGTACTCTGGGACCCATAGCTGCCAAAGCATAGTATGAATACATCCAAACGTGAATGAAAGAATTCAACATTGGGAAAAGTGATGTATAACCACCTAAATATGTGATTAAAAAATGAATTTTTTAATATTTTTCTATTGTTAAATAAAAAAATAGCAAACAGATCTACAAGGCATATTTGAATGTATATTTAATTCATAAAGAAATGCAGAAAGAAAAAAAATTAATTAACATCATTAAAATATGAAAATATATATATTTTATGAGATAAATTTTATGGTAATTTTATTTTTTTATATGTAACATTTTATTTTTACTGCTTATCTTGCTGAACTTTGAATTCAAATTTATTTGCTATTTATTATTAATTAAAGTGATTTCGTTATCTTTGTTTATATACATGTGTATTTGCAGGTGATTTTCAAAATTATAAAACCAACTTATATTTATAAATAATTCTTTTTAATATGATGTAGGACTGTCTGTAAATGAAATACAGCTTGGATTTATCTAGGAATTGATTTATATAACTGCTAAAGATTATTTAGAGGAATATTGTGGCAGTGTTCTTGGTGATATTCTGAAAGTTCTCGGAGAGATGCTTTAAAGGATATCAATTCCGTATTTAACGCTCCAAAATAAACTATAAATTTAATTATTTTGAGATCCTTCTACTGTGCGGGGCATGGTAGATGTTTGATTTTAGACTCATGCTCATCAAATGATGGTTGGATAATTTTTATTTCATGAATATATGCTTTATCATCCTCGAAAATTCCATCTCTTGTAGGATGTAAATTTACCATCATAGGATGAATTGGTCTGCAAACTCTTCTCCCCAATCATCCTTCTTTTCAGGGTTACGATTGGTCTAGCAGAAAACTACGATGCAGACGCTTACGCCATGCAAGATCTAACTCCAAGCTTGAAGATTGAAGGAGACAATAAAGATCATACACTTCTGCAGGTGTACTCCAAACGATTACCTTCCTGCTCTAACAGCATGTCCATTTTTGACCCTTGAGCCATTAAACCCTACCAAAGTCCTGCTATAGAGAAAAATGTGAAAGTCCATATTACTCTTCTCCACTAATGAATCGACTAGATTTTACGAGTGTGACACCATGGTAGACGAAGTTTGGAATTAAAATCTGTGACAAGTAACTTGGAAAACGCACCTTTGACTTAAATATCCTGTTAATGAAGGTGTCTTCTAACTGTAATTATTAATAAGGAGTATCCAGTTGTTGAGATAAGCTTTTCGGTTTCTTTGTTACAATTATTCGCTCTTTAGCCATTACAATCAGCTCAGATTCCTTCAATACAACTCAATACAACTTCAATACAACTCAGATTCCTTCAATGAATTTTAGTTCCTGTCAACTACTTTGCTTTTCTGAGCTTCTATTATCAAGATGCGTATACTGTCATGGCTTTAGACTTCATACATTTGGAAATGACAGAAAGTTGAGATGTTACGATCTCTTGCTCCTGCTAAATGTACTTCTTTAATTTGGTTTCCTAGAAAATTTGAACTGTTTGACATTTTATG
>JAPDSC010077263.1:0-14516 GCA_026290005.1 Latrodectus geometricus | reverse complement strand
TGTATGAAAAAATTTCAATTGTTATATAGATACCTTTACAAAATAAAGTTTCCATTCGAAATAATATAAGCCAGATAAAAATTACCATAAGATTTTGTCAAGCAGTGAAAATTAATTATATTAATTTTTATTATATAACTATTAATTATATTAGTTTATTT
This sequence comes from Latrodectus geometricus, assembly GCA_026290005.1. NCBI lineage: Eukaryota > Metazoa > Arthropoda > Arachnida > Araneae > Theridiidae > Latrodectus > Latrodectus geometricus. The sequence goes on along the minus strand of JAPDSC010077263.1, from coordinate 14,355 downwards.
TATATTCAAAAGTTATTATATATATATATATATATATATATATATATATATATATATATATATATATATATATATATATATATTTCTGGAATTTGAACTTGTTCATTGTACGCTTTACTTTAATTATTTTTTTTTTATAGATGAATCACTACTTTCTTATTGAATTTTATTTTTTTTAATACGATTGACTGTAACTTCATACAATAATCTATAACGAGCATATTTTTCTTTACCCTTCCATTTATTTTGACGTCAAGGAAAGTCAGCTAAAATTATTTAGAAATTTATCAAAGCGTTTGGTGTGTTTAAATCACAGATTCATATAATTGCGTTAATTACTTTCGTCGCCAACAATGTGAGCCTTCGGGTGTTAGACTTATAAATTGAAAACATTTTATAATATTCTGAAATAACTCACTTTTTGATGGTAAATTAATGAGATCTAAATTTTTGTAAAGAAAACAATAACTAAACATTTTGAAACTTTGTAATTGGTGGCATTTTGAAACTTTGTAATTTGTTCAGTGTTGAATTCTGCAACTATTAGTGTGTACCATGACTGAAATAAAAGCATCATTGAAAATCCATGTAGAGAACTCACCGTGGCTTTAGGTATCCGCCTATGCTTAAAAGTTGATTTTGAAATACATGTGTAAATTTTTTTTTATTTGTGAATCTTGTCTCCAGAACTTTCCAATTTCCAAAAAACAATTTTTGTTTTACAGACTGTCAAATAGAAGTTATGTTGCAAGAATATTGAAATATGTTGTTTTTTTGAAAAATGAAATCCATTTCTAACCCAGAATTGCTAAAAGAGTGGTGACTTTTTTTTTACTATTTTATTTTTGGTTTATGTCTTTCATAAGTTGCTGATTGATAGCCATAAGAGTAAGACAATTATTTGGATTATTGGAAAAAGATGCGATTTTATCACACGCAAATTTTGACTGTAAAGGCGATTTTCTCCAAACATTTCACATAATCTCCAAACCGTTAACACGATACCTCAGGTAATGATGAAGATATTTTTATGAAACTTCATTTATATATTTTAAACATTATTATGAATGAAATGAAGTATAAGTTATCAACAAATATCAAAAACTCTATAAAACTTACATTTATTTTATATGAAATGTTCAGTAAAAACTCATGAAAATTCCATATTGCTGTACATTTTTAACCATATTTACTTTAACACTGAAAATGTGTTCCTTATATCTCTTCTTTTTAAGGAACATTGTCAGATAAATCTTATACCCAAATTAAATTAAGATTGATGCATTACAATTTTCTGTAGGTTATTAATCGTTTCGTTAAAATTTATCTGATAGTTACCAGAAAATAACCAATTTTGCTAAAAGTATGCTATGAAAATTTGGTTAATTTTACATTATAATTTATATGAAAACAAAGTAAATGAAAATTAAAAATACTCCACAGTTGAACCTTAGTACTCTCAGAAATTGAAGCGTGTGCAACAGAAGAAGCCAGTACTCGTTAATCGCAAGGGCTTATTGTTCTTGGCCAATAACATGAGGCCGCATGTCGTACTGGTTGCCAGGAGTAGCATACAGTGACTTGGTTGGGAGACTGAATAACATTCTCTTCACTAACTTGATATTCAAGCCATCAAATTACAGCCACTTCTATTCCCTAGATAATCATATCTGTGGAAAATCTTTCACCAATGAAGCAGGCTTGCGGCAAGCACTCACGGAGTTCTTTGAATCCAAAATACCTGAGTTATACTGCAGTGAATTTAAAGTACTAGAAAAAAATTGGCAGAAGATGGTGGATGCCGATGTTGATTACTTTGAGGATTAACAATAGGCTAAATTTTATGTAGGTCATGTTCTTTTGTATCATTAAAAACGTTAATTACATTTTTGTATCAATTGTAATATTTTTTGGAAACCTAATTTTCAACTTAATTAACTTTCATTATATATTCATTATAATAAAGTTATTTAAATAAAATTTTTAACGAGGAAAATTTGGCAAAGCTCCTGAATAATCCATCATGCCAATTTCTGAACTCTTTTGGCGTTCAAAAGAAACGTTGTCATGATACATTACAAAAAGAAATGTTGCCCAGATGATTTAGCTGTGACGTCATAAATCCATTTCCGAAAAAAAAGCTTACGCATCTAAACAATGAATTTAAACTTAATAAATAAAATGCCTAAATGAATATTTTTGAAGTATTAGTATTTTAAAAAAGAAAGCATAGGAACATTAATTTTTTAATTGTAATTACAAAGAAAGAAAATAAATGGAACAATAATTTCGAAAATGTAAATGCGAATTCTAAGAAAAATTGGAAACTAAATTTTAATAAAAGCATAGGAAATATTAATTATAAATATTTGCTTAAATTTTGTCATAAAAATATCAATTATAAAATATACTTAAATTTGTCTAATAATTTTAAAAAATGAAAATAGGAAAACAAAATTATTCAAATGCAAATACAAGTTATAGAAATTGCAATAAATTAACAATTAATTAAAAAAAAAAGATGTGTTTTCAGGTTTTTAATGTTTTAAGTACTGAAAATGCAGTACATAAACTATAAAAAGGATATGTCCACACAGTTTTTAACAGTAGCTTTAAACAACTAATACACATTAAAAATAGAATAAATTAAAATAATGAAAAAAAAAACAATACAGTCTGGTACTTAAGCAATCAATAGGTCAAAAGTCTATACAACGCATTTTAAAAATTTCTGACCACTATCTTTGTCAAAATTCTTGATAAATTTGGAAATGGAATAAAATGCTCTAAATTTCCTTGGGATGGCATAGATATTAGAAGGGTTGCCAAAATAGAACTTTCTTCATTATTATCTTTGAATTATGAGGCGTAATAAAAATCCAATTGCCAGATAAACAAGGATATTAGCCAAAAGAAATCACTAAATTCAGAAATTGGTATGATGGATTTTACGACATTGCTGCTGCGAATTTATTCAAAGTGTTAAAAAAAGACACATTTCAATTCTTTTTGGCTTAAAATAAATAATATTAGCTCAATCAACATTTCGGATTCATTAACAGAACCAATTTTGCTTCGTATAAATGACACAAGTTCTCTAAAAATTAATATATTTATGTAGAGGTCGAAATGAGCATATTTTGCAAAATTAATTTAAGTAACTCCTACGTAATTTATTTATTAAAGCTCTTGTTTATTATGTAAAACGTGTTAACGATTACTATATTAAAATGACAGTCAAAACGTCCTTTATAATTTATGATCTGAATAACCCAATGAAGTATTCTTTTAGATTATTTATGATCTAGTAAAACGAAAGGCACAAATCACGATGAAGAATCTAAACATACTTACGTATTTTAATTCTCAGGGTGTGGTAAGGACATTTGTAGAATAATTTATTAAAGATTTATGTGCATGCAACTATTCTCTGTCTCTAGAGTTTGATGAGGAGCCTCTTTCGATAAGTTTATTGAGGGTGGTTAAATAATTACATTTTCTTTCGTACAGTTTTTTAGAATATTTTAGTTCCTAACAGTTATGAGATTCTTTATTTTACTCAAAGTATTCTAAAAAAGGAAAGCATCTCTTGATTTTGATGGGAGACACCCATTTTTATACTTTATATACTTTGTGTAATTGAGCTCTTTGATCAGTTACAGTGTTTCGTCAGTACCTTGTACAATTTGTTAAATCAAATTTTCCTAAATTATGTGTTAGGAAAATGGTAATCATAGAAATGTATATAAATTAATGATAACTGTAATTAAAAAAATTTAAGATCTTATAGCTGGACAAATAGTTATTTTCTAAGCTCATTTTTTCCAGGTTATGTCCTATAATACTTTGTCCTTTTGATAAAATTTAGTTTTCATTTTCAAAATAACTTATGTAAGATATGATTTTTTTATAAGATTTATTTATGCAACTATATTTTTATTATGTAGCCTTTTCTTATCAAAATATTTTCGGTGGACTTTAGTTTCTTTTCTCAAGTATTTGGCTGATTGACATTGGTTTTAACAATCTTAATGGCTTTTAAAAAAATTTTATTTTCAGCAATACAATTTGTCTTTTTAAATGTACATAGCTGAGATTATGAGGGAAATATTCTACATTTTCTTTTCCTACCAGGAATTATGACACATGCCAAAGATTTCATGAACAAAAATTATTGGTGGATTTTTTATTTCTTTTATACTTTCTTTTGAAGTAAAATATCAAGACATTTTAAAAATGTTTAAGAAATTAAAGCTTTTTTTCATTTTTGTTTTGAAAATTAACAAAATTTATATATTTGTTTCTTATATGTAAATTTTCCTTACAGCAATAAATAAAATAAAAGTAAAATAATTAACACAGATTGTTTTTCAATCGGTTCAGTTACAAGAATAATCCAATGCAATACAAAATATTATGTTATAATTCCCCATTAGCAATTTTTAGCAATCATGATTTCAAGATATATAATTTTCATAGTAATATAATGAATAGAAGTTCTGGTTTAATTTGGTGTTACATGATTCTCGTATGAAGCACTTTTTGGTAAAATTATTTTACTTACTTAAAAGGACACTATAAAGTTTTGACGAATTTAGGGCTTTAAATTAATGATTGTAAATTCATTTTTATAAACAGAAACTATGAATGAAATTATGAATGAACTCAGTAAAAATCTGCCAAAAACATTAATTTGGCATTATTTATTTCAAACAAACAAGCAAATTAAAATTCTTCATTTATTATTATTCTCATAGCACACTCACAAATACATAACATATTGCATACATTTGATACATACATGCATTTGATTAGGTGTATTTCTTTAACAATATAGAACATATATATAAATGATATTAAATAATAAATACGAATGTATTATTTTTTAAAACAATACAATATTTTTAGTATCAGAGACATAAACCAAAAAAAGTCTATTTTTGACATTTTGTTAAGAAAGAACATTATAACTAATCTATTAAAACCATTCATAAAATTAAAACTTTTCAAATGTACATATCCCGAATAAACTTTAAAAAAAAGTTTCTAAAATACATTGAATGATTGGTATTTTCCAAGGAATCTGAAATATATACATATCCAGAAATGTTGCTAGAAACTTTATAAGCCAAAAAATATCGGTAAGAGCGACTTGAGATTTTTATTCAAGAAGTCCGCTGAACAATTTTGTGAGTTTCCACTCGTCTGAACAGCTTCAGAGATAAAGAAAGTAAAGAAAACATTTTAGGGCCCAAGAGTTATCGGCTTTTCGTTGAGTTAACACCAAATGTGACTCAGCATAATCCGAAGAACTTGTCTTCCGTTTTTATTACTTCCATCAGCTTTGAGCCAAATGGGCATTTCTCAGGATATTTTTCACACAAGATCTCTATTTACAAAGAACCGATAATAAAATATAGATGGAAATAGGTGCCAAAACAAGGAGGAAAAGCGCAGTAAAGCTGACTGAGTAAATATCCTGGAGTCAGAGAGCTGGTGTGCTAAATCCTGTGTATACGTGTTTGTGGTAAATTTGGTTTTCCAGTCAACATAACCTGATCAGATCTTTATATGTTGAAAACGTATTATTCGTGCATGATTTAAAGTAAAGCATAATATTTTGATATTACTTGAGAAAACTGATACTTTTTTTTTCTTTGTTGGAGTAAGTATAGTTTGATATTTTATGATGAAGATTACTATTTCTAAATCTACAAAAGTTTTAGCATTTTGTTTTTCATTTTTCATTTTCACACATTTTTCACACATTTCTATTTTTAAAAATACATGCATAGAATATATTAAATACCATTTTATGTTTTACTTAGCAATAAAAATGTCTTTAGGAACTCCATCTAATAAATGTTATTTGCGTTGTCTTAATTCTTAGACAATGATTAATTAATAGAAAAGAGGACAACCTAAAAGCAATTATTAATTATTCATATTATGTATTTAATACAGAAAATTGTGTTTTAATTGTCTTTAATTTCAGTATATTTTAAAAAGCAATGTGTGGTGTAATTTTCAAAAATATTTCGAATTTTCTAGAAATGAATCGAAGAAAATAACACTAGCATTTGAACAAAACTTATATTATGCCAGAGAAATGTATTCACACTTTGAAATGCATTATAAAAAATATTTTCTTTACCCACAGAGTTAAAGTTCTAGAAATAGTAAAGCTAGGGCCCGATTTTGAAATGTAAGTGTAGATTTAGATCAAATTGAATTCTCCAATTGGCGTTTGAGGCAAAGCGTATTATTACTTAACGTGTCAAAAAGTAATATCAAGCAAAATACGATAATAACAATTTTCATGTTCAACAAACAATATACTATCTCTCCTTACAGTTTTGGAATGTGAATGCATAACTGCATCGAAATGAGCAAAGCCAATGAATGGGAGGTCCACACAGTTTCCTGTAAGCTTTCCAAGTCTTATGCTATTTGATTATTTCTTATGGACGATAATACAACACAATACACATTATCTCAATGACTTGATCACGCTGAAGTGGTGGTGGCCTAGTTGGTTAGGCAATCGTCCTCAATATCGGAAGGTAGGAAGCGACTCAACCAAAGATCCATCATGTCCACTAAAGTTGGATGGGGTGGGTCATGATTGCTATGTCTTGTAAATGAAATATGATTTATAATTTCGTAAGCGGCAGGATTAAGTATTGGGGATCTATAGCCTGTATTCCAATCCTACATTACGAGGATTCTCACCCAGTAACTTCAACAAGAACCCAAATCTGGGTCAGGTACAGAGATTTATACTGATAAATACACACCTAATATTTTAGAAAAAGTTAATCAGTACGTATAGGATTTTCATTTGGGAAATTGTGTCAAATTGAAGAATAATTATTAATACGAATTCAGAAAGGTATTGACATTGCAGGTTACCATCACCATCTGATCTTTTATCTCTACATTCAGAACTTTGAATTTGAACAAAAACAACAATCAGAATAATTTGTCTTAGGTACATGCATTGTATGTTTAACAGCAGAAGTCATTTGAATAATTTACTTATTTTCGCGCGGAGTAGTTCTTATAGATAATTTATCATACTCATACGCCACAATAAATAAAACACTAAAAATATTTCAAGTGGGCACTAGAATGGAATGTTACCTAAAAAGTTTAAATTGAATTTTTGTATCTCGTTTTACAACAGTATCAGGGATTAAACCCGAAACCTTTCCATTTGTAGTAAGTTATCATGCTTGACTGTCCTTAGTGAGACTATATGGAATATGTTGATACTATATGATTGATAAAAATTAGAAGTTGGTATTGTTTTACTTCTTCTTCAAGAATCTATTATATATTTGCCTTCTGAGAAGATATTTCTTAGATAATGTGTTACATGTCACAGCCAAAAAAAAAAAACCCCGGAAAACTACCAAGCACCCATTTCAAGAAAAGTGAGTGAAGAAATGCAACTTCTATCTTCTTATTCAACTACATCTGTAATCTAATCCGGAATCTATCATTTAGAAAAGCACAGTTTTACCATCAGACAACGGTGAACTCTAAAATGTATGTAATATTTAGAATATTTTAATATTCTTATCAATGTTTTTTGAAAATATTTATTGGGATATTATTTCCAATATAAATGCATAGATATAAATAATGCTCAAGAAATTTTTGTCAGGCAAACGTCAACATTAAAATATGTAAAGTTATTTAATAAAGTACATAAACTTTCATGAATGTTGAATTAAGATATATATTGAATCTTCAAAGATTATATTTCATTCGGAATGTCATTATTAATAATATGGAAATGCATATAAATTGAAAAAGAAAAGGGTATTTAATTCATGTGCATTATTTCATAAAGTGGGTCATATTACAGCCTGATAATAAATTTATCTCCATTTTAAATCGAATTTCCAAGACTGCCCCACACACATTCCTTTATTCAATAGTGGCTGAGCTTGAATCCGGGGCCTTACTCACTAAGTAGCATGGACCTATTACTGAAGCACAATGTTTATAATAAGTTGACAACGACACAGTGTACTGTATATTTATCAGTAGAATATACATGAATATACTATACGCATTTTGCAAACTTCCCGAAATATTTTTATTGGTAGTATGTCCCACGCATGTGTCACTAAAAGAAAACACGTAAAATTCTCAAGTACGCACTCGGATAGACTGTTGTGTAAAAAACTTAAATTCAATTTTTATTTATCATTGTTCAGCAGTGGCAGGAAATTCGCAGAATATTGAATCTCCTTTCTTAAAATAACAATAAAATCGGTCGCATTGCAGAGCGCGATCACGCATTTTACTCGATCTTAAATTCCTTTCAACATGATTTTCAGAGAAATAGACAATATTTTGTGAGTTTATTTATTGCCATTTTAGTTCTATAGCTTTCTGATTCTTAATAAATGTAGAATGTATGGTCCATCGTATTTCCGGTTTATTGCATTTGAGGAATATTAATATGAAAAATGAGCATGTTCTTATAATTTTTTACGTATTTGCATTACAGAAAAAATTTGGTGGAATTTATTCATAGCAGTAATACACATTTTTACTGATTTTAAATATTTATTCCAGTAATTAATATCTGGTGACAGTAATTAATATCTACACTTCAAAATGTAATCAAAGTAGTTTCAATTAAAACTCATAAAAAAATTTAAACTTAACATATTTAATTGTTTTTATGGTAGAAAATTTTTTCATATTCAAGATAGAAACATATCTAATAGAATAATAACGTTAGAACAACAATTCTTACTCAAACATTTTAACAACTTATCGTTGGTAGATCTCAGTTATTGAAATCTTATTTTAAAATACAGTAGGTGGTATATTAATCATCTATTGTTATATTTAACAAGAAATAAATTGAATATTTTTCTTAAAATAATAAATGTTTTAAATAGCAAATTAATATTTAAGTATTTTAATTTTTATTCGCGGTATATTATGTAGGTTTTGAAATTTCTTCTACTACTGCATTAGATTAAGAACTATAATAGTTTTGTACCCTGTTTCAATTAGTTATTTCCCTTTGGCTTTTATTTGTTGCTTACAATAAAAAAGATATTTAATATATAAAACAAAGAAAATTAGTTTTTGTATTCTTTCTTACTCATTTATTTTTAACAATTAAACGTCAAACGTCTTCAGAGTTTAAGCTAGTTATATAACAGTGTTTCTGATATTCTGAGAGTTAGTTATAACTCTAAAAACTACAATTGCCAAAAAAAAGAAGATTTCTAAATTAATTACGGCTAGTTTTTTATAACTCAACAAATGTTTAATAAACTTTTTGTAAAAAACAATAAAATTTCTTAAATTTGACAAATAGTTTCCCAAATGATTGTTTTTATTAATTTTAATAAAGATACACGCTTTGTATTACAAAAATGGAAAATTGCAATCTATAAAATTACTTAATAAGTCTTATTTAAAAATTAAAAAATAATTACTTACTTTTTAAAGATTGTCTTTTCTAAAGCAAAAATAGTTTAATATTCACGTATTCTAAACTTAAGTACAATGTATTCGATAGATTCTAAATATTTTTTTGTAAAATTACTGGATCCCTAATCTAGTAAAATTTATCATATGAATACAAAAATATTGCAAATTAGTAAAATACCTTAAAGTATTACTGTTATTTACTTATTATCATTTAAAATGCGATAAAACTAAAATCTATGCAAAATGGAACAACAAAAACGTTTATAGACAAATGATGTTTAAATTATCAAAATATACAATTTTATGTTTGAAAAATATTGGTTACAACAATAGAAGGAATCCAAAAAATTCTATGATTACTTACATTCTGATTTACAAAATAATAGATTCATGCATAACTAATTTTTAAATATTATTTGAAATTATTTTTCTATTTTTTTTCAATATAACATTAATGTGAAACTGTAAAATCTAATCATATTTTAAAACTAATGATTAATGATATGATAGCCTCTATACTGTTTGTGAAGAAAAAAATTAATAAATGAAGCAAGTAAGTTTAAAATAGGAAGAAATTTTCAGAATCATTATTCAATTTTTACAAATTTCAATTTTTTCAGCCAAATTATAACTCTGTGTCAAAACATGAAAATACAATTTCCAAAATTTTTCGACAGTTCTTATGAAAGCATTTACTATTATATAAGAGATTTTCATTTAAAGATTCTTTTAAAAATGCCTTTTGGAACTGACATAGGTTTCCCCACATGTTTAAAATTTACTGTGATAAAAGATTCAACAGTGTATATCACACAGAAAATAATTTAAACTTACAATTTGAACATTCTTCGTAAGCTCAGAGAAATCTTGGTCTGGACGGCCTGCAGTTAACAGCATTTAATTTACTGGTCCACAATTTTCAAAAGAAGCAGGGTTTGTATGAAATACAGTTAAGGAAAGCAATATGTGCTCTTTTGTGTAATAAAAAGTAGCCATTTATTGAATACGAATGCTGTCAACTCAATTCCGGTCACTTCAAAAAGAGGAAAAACACGTTTAAAATTTTTCTTAATAATTCCCATGCCAAAAGTGCCTATCATGGAAGCAATGGCTTTATTGTATTCATGTGGATTCCAAAGTCAAGCTAATAAAAAGTTTGAAAATGAAAAGCGATTGAAGTAAATATTTTTTTTATAAAAATCTTTTGTGATTTAAAAAAATAAAATAATATTTTTTTTTTAAGTACAAAAATTAGTAGGCATACCATAGTTTGAATATTCCCATTGATATAATTACACATTAAAGTGAGAGATTTGTAATATGTGATCTTATATTCATAAATATTAACCATAGTGTTAGTGTGTTCCTTGAAAATTTAAAAAATAGCCAAGAATTCATGATTAATTTATTTTTAATTATGAATATAATCATGTGCATTATGAAAAATATAAGAAGAAAAGATTAATTTTATCTATGACAGTTTCAAATACTACAGCAAATAACTATAATACATATTATATTGCTTTTAAAAATGTTTTTATTCGATTAAAACTAAGTTTTCCTTCATTTTTTTTTAAACATAGAAACATTTCTCTCTATCCACTGCATAATTGTTTAAAATGTCAAATGATAAAGGGAATTGTTGCGTACTTTCAATCATAAAATTTAACTTAGTGATAAAGATGAAATCGTAAGTTTCGATATATGGATCCAATGGTTTTAAAATCATTTCTCTCGTAGTCCATTATTCATTGAATTTGATATGAATATTATTTAATCTTTTCTAAATATTTCATAAAAATAATGTTTAAAATAAATACTCATATAATTTATCATTGATAGACGGGTTTTAAGTACTAATGGTATATATCAATTTCTGATATTTTTTATAGTTCTTCTCTGAATAATGACAATAATCATGCAAAAGCTTTGTTAATGGAATTCTCGAAAAGTATTTGGTACATCACATATATTGTTGATACATTTCGCAATTCTTAGTTTAATGAATTGCTTTACAGTTAGAAGTATGAGTTATTTTACATATTAATGGTAATAGAGTTTTATGTCAAGAAAAAAGGTGCTAAATTAAAAATGTTTACATTTTCACTTATTTAAAATTTTTTTTCAAGTTAAATTATTTCTAGGGTCCTTTTCATGGTGAAAAGTTTATAATATAGATTTTCAGTTATAAGCATATTAATTAAATTATGTGTATTGTTTTAGAAAGAAGCAATCACAGATCATGTAATCAAAATATTATTATAATATTAAGTTAGATTCTTGAAATCAGTATTGATTTATTGTATGTTGTATTGTCTAATCAATCTTATTTAGAAAAGTTCTTTTCTAAAGAAGACACACACATTTAATAAAAAATTGATTTTACAACAAAAAAAAAAAAAAAAAAAAAAAAAAAAAAAAAAAAAATAGAACAGTGGCTTTGCATTATTGAGAAAAATATTAAAAACTAAGTAGTTTTTCAACATCATCTGATATCTGATATACCCTTAAATTGACATTACTATTCATTTCTTATTAAAATTATAACTAATTTATTTGTTATACACTTGTACAGCTTGTTATGCATAACAAAAATTAAATTTTTACTGTAAAATTTATTATAATTAAAAGTTATTTGCATTGTGAAATTTAATATTGATGTAGAAAAATACCAGAATTTTTAGATTCAACTAAACCTTTATTTTGGGAAAAAAACAAATTAAGAAGAGTACATTTTGGAATTTCTTGGTAAAGTGTATACTGAAGACTTATTATTTGTTGTACATAAAATATTTGTGATTACGTATCTTTAAAAACATAAAATTTCGTGAAACTCTGTAAATATCAAGGTGAGTTTTACATAATTGGCAGAATTCTAAATCTAAAACCAAGAATTCAACCAATATTGTAGAGTCAAATATTCTAAATAATAATGCTAAAAAAAGAAAAAAGAAAAAAAAAAAAGAGCAGTTAACATTATTTTTTGCAAAAGTATTATTATTAATACAAATTATAATTTGAATAATAATGAGATTATCTGGTGAATTAACAATAATAAGTCCCCCCCCCCCTGAAAAAAAAGAAAACTCAGAAATTTCATCCTTTTAAAGAAATCTTTACACTTATTCTTTAAAATAAAACCTTTGGATAAATTAGAGTACAAAATTCAGAATTTGAGCTTCTTATATTACTCAGGTTAACACAAAAACACACATTTGCATTATTACTAATGATAATTAAAAAGTGAAATGTAATTATCAAGTAAATTAACAATTATAAGTTATTTAAAAATAACCCTCTATTAAAATTTTGGAGAAATCTTTATTTTCTTACCATTTCAATAAAACATTTTTGAATACTTATAAACTACATTCAGGTTCTCCTTTCCCTATATTGTTCAAATTAAAATAAAAAAAACCCAATTTTCTTTTTGAATTTATTTTTTATAAAAATAAAATATTTTACTTGAAAGTGAGTGAAGAAATAAATTGGACAAAATTCCTTAATTTTCTTTTACATCCCTTGAATTTATAGGTTCACAGAAATAGTCAGCATAAGATTAACCATATCGGCTAATATACCCTTAAATAGACACCTACTGTTAAATTGTAATTAAAATCATAGCTAATTCCTTTGTTAGAAACATGTAAATTCTAACCAGAGTATGCAAGATTTTTTCCTGATTTTGAATTCTTCGGAAATTTCAAAATTTTACTAATGGTAAATAACGGTTAAAAACATGAAAAACAAGTTATTATAAGTAAATGTTTCATAAAAACATTTATAAAAAAATATTTTAAAACCCTAATTTTTATTTTCTAAATCTCTAACTAGCTAGATTAGCATAATGATAAATTTGAGTTTCATTTACAAAATTAACAAAATACTGGCTTTAATGTATAAACTTAGAAAATCTTATTATAATAACATGAAAATTATACAATGTCCTACAGTCAAACTTTACTAAACATAGAAATATTTCTTATGATTTTTTATTATACATTTTGTAATATATTCTGCGTATTATATATAATATTCTAACTAAGCAATATGAAAGAAATAGTAAATCTGATATGCAAACTTCTATTTTCTCTTCGTAAAAAATAGGGGTTCAATATTTCTTTCAACTTGAAGAAAACCAACTGTTCCAAATCCAGAGGTTGTCGATGGCAATCAGTGACGTGGGTCTGACATTCCATTCAAAATTCGATCTGAGAGAAACCGACTAGCTTCACCTTCGAACGTATTGAAGAATTGTTTGGGTTTCTCTTAAAATGTTTCTTTGAATCGTTGGAATTCCGAAATTTTTTCTTTGTTATTTTTATGTTATGCATTTTTTTTTCTTTTCTACCTACTGAACTAAGGTTGAGCATATAAAAGGTTAAAGTTTACATCATATATTTCTAGAGGAATCTAAGATATTTTTGTCTAATATCGTTTGAAATATAAAAACAATCTGTGCAAGTCGTAAATTTTGAATGAATCAAATTATACATATTTAACGCATTTGCTATTCCAAACTGAGTATACTTTAATATAATGATACTTAAATTCAACATTATAAAATAGCTATTACACTTATTTTAATATTACTGAATAAATTTGTGATCAAGACTGTGTTTCAAATTAAAGAAAATATTTAAATAGAAATGGTATTTATAATATAAATTATAATCATTGTCAAGCACAAAATTGGAGAACATTGGTTATTGGATTCAATATTAAAAGTTTTTAACACTGTTTACTACAAAGATTATTTTAGGAATGCAAAGTAAAATGCTTGCAGTGAATGCTATTTTGAATAATCTTATACAATAAAATTTTATGAAATTCTTTAAATATTCACAAATATTCTGTTAACAAGAATTAGGTTTAATGAAAAGATTA
>JAPDSC010077259.1:28094-44152 GCA_026290005.1 Latrodectus geometricus | reverse complement strand
ACACACACACACACACACACACACACACACACACACACACACACACACACACACACACACACACACACACACACACACACACACACACACACACACACACACACACACACACACACACACACACACACACACACACACACACACACACACACACACACACATATATATATATTTATCATACACATCTCGTGGCCAGTGACAACAGGCATTTATGCGCACGGTAGAGATGGATCGCTCAGTCACTTCATAATGGCATGTCATTCACAGTGTCGGTTTGTACTGTTTGCAGTTGAGTGAAATATCCACATGTCATCCATTCCTCCATTTATCTCTGACTGAAAAGTAGAGGTGTTCGCAATTCTAGAGACGTGTTGAACGACGGACATGGACAACGGAATGGAACGAAACTGTCCTTACTGACGGATCCCGCTTCTGCTTACAACACCACTGTAGTTGGATTCTATTCTGGAGACACAGTGGGCAGAAACTAGCCAAAAGTTGCATTATGCATCTTACACACTGCATCATATTTTGTCGTGGTTTGGATATCACTCAAGCATCTCTTTAGTATACATTGCCGATATACTGAATATGCATATCTCTGAGGAGTTTGAGTCAATGGTCCTCCCATAACTTCAACGCTTGACATCAACTGCATTCCAACTGGATAATCGCGATCACACGTGGTACGCAATGTTCAAGAGTTCTTTATTTATCACACTGAATTGCTTCCTATTGCCACTCGAAATCTTGCAATCCATGTTTGCACAACAACTGGATCGCAATACACCATCCTCTGCTACACCAAATCAACTTTCCTTACATGTGGAAACCGCATGGACTCATACACCCCAAAAACACATCTGAAGTCTCTTTTGTTTTATGCCGAGGCGAGTGTAAGCATTTATAGTCACCAACGACTACAGTAATTTCTGATTTTGTTATTATTCATGATTTACAATTGGCTGCAATTTTATTTCTTTAGTCTTTGTATAGCGTGTTATCTACCAAACAGATTTTGCTGTGATACCTCTAACTTTTCTCCGTGGGTCACATTTTGGGTGGTCAAAGATTAAATATATTCATAATTAATATGAGATGTTAATTATGTATATATGATTCAGAAAGTTTTTTAAGTTAATGACATTTTAAATGCAACAACATCGTTACAAGTTAAAGAGAAATAAGAGTCGCATTTTATGCATGTGTTGTCACATGATTTCAAGCTGTCAAAATATTTTGAATATTCGATGGTAGATGCATAAGAAATACCCAAAGAGTATACGTTGGAAGTGGAAAAACCTAATCTGATATCTGCGTATAGATTAAATGATTTAATGTAATTTTGTGTGTGTTTGAAAACTCATTACAAATTTAATTCTATTTTAAATGTCAGCTAAAATTATTTAAATAAATTTTGGTACATAGAAAAATGAGTTTTATTTATTTATCTAAATTTTCAAAATATCAATTAATTAATAGTTTTTTTCATTTCCCCTTTATTTATTAATTGCTTGTAAGTTTGATTTTACTAATAAATAATTGCAATTAATAATTTTGATTGGGGTATTATAATAATCCACTTATAAATTAATTTAAATAATTCCTCTTTATTAGTCACTTATAAAAATTAATTAGGTTGTCAACAATTAGTATTTTATCATAATTATTTTTCTCTAGATGATAACCAATTTTCCCCTTCGCATGTTGTACCCAGCATTCATTTATAAGAAAAATGAAAAGGCAATATTCCCCCGATACACGCACTTTCAGAAAAGCCATTTAACATTGCATGTTTTATATTTAAGCTAATATCAATTAAGGAAAAATATAATACATACCTCTATATTGATGTATGCGCAAATTTTAAATGAATTTCTTGCTCTTGTTAAAAAGGGTATCCATTTTCCTTAAGTGTTATAATAGATTCTTAAAACTTTCTTCTTGAAAAAAAAATTCATAGTTTAAAAAAATATACTTATTATATGTTAAAAATTATATATAAAATTTTGCATTGAAATAAATAATTTACAGAAATATTTTTCTCCTTAAAATTTTCCATGAAAACTTTACATGTGTATACTTTACATTTATAACTTTTAAATCATTAAATTACAAGTAAAATTTCATTTAGTTACTTGCCATAATTTATTTATGACTTTTTGAATAGTTACTGTTAATGCACATTTCTCTTCGAAATGTTTTTATTACTTCTTTATCTAAACGAAGAGATGCCATAAACTTAAGTATCAGTTAAGAAACTTAGGCAGATATTTTTCGAGTTTTCATTCACGTTAAATTGTCTGTCAACCAGTTCATCAAACAAACTTCGATTACGCAATCTTCCTTAGAATCTCGACCGTAAAAATCAATTATTACCTCGTAAACCGAAGAGGTTTTCAACCGACCATCACCTATGCCCCTTGATTTTCCCTTAAACTTGTCCTGTTACTGTTCAGTGCACAGCTTCTTAAGCAGCGATTACGCAGAAAAGGACCAATCGTCTAGCCATCACCAAGGAAAACTGTTACAATTCTTGTCGCCAACTGAACCATAAAACAGCGCCAGGAATTCTTTCGTCCCTAAAAATGGTTTCTGGGAGGTCAATTACCCGGTGAATGTGTGGTGAAAATTTCTCTTCTCTTCGCTTTCACAAGAGAATAGTTTTTAGCAGTAATTAACTGTATAATTTATTGGTTCCATCCGATGGCAACAAAGGAATGATACATTTTAATGCAGCATCGAACTCTGGATATGTTTCTTGGAAATTCAGTTGAATTCTTTTCTAGAAATGATCAAAGACTGATACATTTTTCGAAATTTAATGAAAGAATTCAAGAAAATACACTCTATTTGGAAAATATTACTTAGTAATATTTCCAAATAGAAGTTAGTTATTCAGTTAGAAACTAAGAATAATAATCAAACGTTTATGATTTCAAATTCTAATAGATGTTCTTGGTTCCAAAAGATTTCTTATCCTTTTATCTGAGAATGGAATATAAATCTTGTTTTAAAAATAGGTAAAGATTGTTATTCTATTAATTCTCAGCATTTTTCCGAATTATGCGAGATAGCAGATGAGTCATTGGTAAATATTGTACTTTAATATAGTAAATTCATGTCTGTTAACAGAAAATAAATCACATATTGTGTGTGGGTAAAGGATATATAAATTTCTTTCCAATATTCGTGATAGAACATTTTTTTAAAATTTTTAATGGCAACAAGAATTTAGTTAACAACGAATGGCAATATAAACAACTGATTGTGAGCTGGACTCCAACTGCCATGATGTTATGTCTCTGAATTAGACATTAGTTAACATGTTTTGCCCTCGTATAGTTTTATAACTGTCTTTTTTGTGCATTTTTCTTAATGAGATTATAATAAATAATTTTCAGAGTTATCTATCATTATTTATGTTTCACACACAAAAACAATTACATATTTTTAATTCTGTATTGGTTTTTAGATTCTAGTTTTCATAAAAATTACCAAGTTTGTCGCAGAATTGAGATACATAAGTATTTAATTAAAGATTTTACCTAGTTTTATGTTTCAGTTAATATTTGTATAGGGATCTAGAATTAAGAATATTAACAATATTTCGAATATCATTCCAAACTATTTATCCTTTATTTTGCTATTTGTAATTTTATTAATACATAAAGTAATAAAAATGTTCCAAACCTAGAAAAACCATTTACCCTTTATGGTTATCAAACTAAGTTTACAAATTCTAAAATTATTATTATTATTATTATTATTTTTGATTTAACAAAGCTTAATTTCTAAACTTTTAGAAATCTAAAATTTAGTACATTCTATTATTTCATTTAAATTTTTGTTAATTGAAATTACATTCAATATTATAATGATATATAGACAATAAAATGAAAATCATATGGTTATGTGAAATAATTTTGGTACTTATTATTTGAAAATTTTCAGAATATTGCAAAACATTTCAATGTCAGAAATTTTAAATTGTTTAAAAATTAATTGCTCTTTTTTTTAAGATCATGCATGCTTTTTCGTTTACTAATTCGATTCATTTTGGCGTGCTCGGATTTTTGCTAGAATTCTTTTATGTCCTTTTGCTACAAGAAGACTAATCTTATTTGTTATGTATTTATGCTGCAAGAAGACTAGTCTTAGATGCAATGTTGAATTTCTTTAATGATTTTCTTAGCTTCGAATTACAGATTCTTCATTGTTTCATGTCTAGACTGTGTCTGTAGATCATGAAAAGTTTTTTAAATTATCTTAGTTTCAAAATTCGATTACAAATTTGGTGATTTATCTATTATCGAATTTGACTTGACATTGATGACATTGATAAATTTGGTTTCAGAAATGTTGAAAATTGAATGCAATTTTCCATTCTTCTTGAAAAAATACATGTGGCACGAAACATGATCATGGTAAAGGAGTCGCTATTTAGACATTTATTGGTAATAAGGACCATACATAACAATATTGGCGAGTCCATTTCCGTGTTATGGCCAACACGTAAATTGGAGATATTTTCTAAAACGGTAAATTAAATAATTTATATTGGAAATTTGAATTTCATTAACTTAATTTAGACAATGATAGTGTTTTTTATGAGAATATGACAGCCAAAATTTTTCATAATAATAAGTTTGCAAGTTTATATCAAATTATTTTCTGAACAATTGAAATTTATAAATTATGGTCTTTATCAATATTTGCTCAAGAAAAATTTCCAATAGTTCTAATTTGCTAATTAATATTATACAAATAGCCTTTATAATGCAATAAATTGAAGGAAATTTATAGTTTAAAATTTGTAGATTTCAAAGTCCGAAAAGTGCATTTTTCCTATTTTAAAAACGAGTTTCACCAGTTTTAATTAATTCAAATTAAACTTTCTAGGTCTCATAAAATGAGATAAAAGTAACACAATTTTAAATCTTTCAAATAAGTACAAAAATAAATACGAAATATTATTTATTCTATTAATTTATTAATTATTTATTAATAAATTAAATTAATATCTTATTTTTTTAAAAAAAATACATTTTATTCATATATTTTGTAATTTTTGTTCTAAATATCTTTAGATTAATAGATTTTAAAAATTTTCAGAAAAAACATGACTTAAATGGCAATTATATTAATGTGTAATTCAAAAAACTTCAAGCTTCAAAAATATTATCAATAACAATTTACGTAATTACGTAACAGTTTGCATATTTCGTATGTGACAAAGCAAAGTTAATGAAATGCATTGAAAAAAGCATTGAAAAAATTGTCTATAATGTATGAAAATAAAAGTTAAAGTAAATATATTAAATACAGTGATAAAGAAAAAAATAATTGCCCAAACGACCATTAACTTTTAATTTAAAAAATTTCTTCAGGCAACATTTTAGAATCTACGGGATTGTTAGAAAATATTTTTTTTTCTCGATATTTGGCGCATGCTCGTTAACAGGAAGAACGACGTGAAGAACATTCCATCATTAACATTTAAGTCCATCCTAATTATTCTAATAATTCACGTGACATGATTCAATTATCTTTTGTTTTTCCAAACGACTCTTAATTTGTGGGCAATTTCTGTGCTTAAAGAAGGTTGTGACGAATTATGATTCATCATATTTAACTTTTAAAAAATCCATTTAAGTGATTGTCTTCGATGATGGTAATCATATATCACTCCAATCGAAACTATAATTAAATTAGTATCACGAAATGTAGCAAGCATTCTATAAATAAAAGCTACTTTAAATCTCTTTGTTCTGATCGTCAATAAAACATTTTTTTTTGTTCCACGATTCGTTCGTTGTTGATGTTTTTATTACTTCATTTCTCGTTACCAGATCGTGAAGCGTTTTCTTTTAATTGTTTATCGAATGAATTCAACAGTGGAATCTCTATTGTTTCGTTTCGAAGTGGTAAACTATAACTTTGGATCACTTTTTAGTGATGCCACTTTTACGAAGCGAAACATTTATCTGATCGCATTTTCGATTAACCGCAATTTTGATGGGTCACAACGAATCTGTCTTCGCTTTTCTTCACAATGTATATTTTTAACTGTAACTGCTTTTATGGTTGCCTTCTCTTGCAAATCAGGTATGATGGCTGTTATTCATTATTTATGAAAGCTGAACGAAGTCATCACTTCACTTCACTTGTACTTTTGATTAATACTTTTCTGGATCAATGCCTCGTATTCTTTTTAATTAAAATTCTAGTTGATTCTATACGAATTTAAGATTTCTTATAGATTATTCTGTAAGATTGACATACTCTACTGCTGTGGTTTACTCTTACGCCAATTAAATCTTGTTGGAATTTTTTATAAATGAAATCACAATCATAGCGTAATCTAAGAAGTTAATATAGCAAAGAATTTTTTGCCTCAAAACAAACTTTATTTTACCAAAAAAAAAAAAAAAAAAAATGAAAGTTACAATTCTTTGGTGAAAATCTTCCTTTGAATATTTTTATTTAATGAAATACAAACTTATCAGCATATTTAATGCGTTCTTCTATAACCCTGATATTTATATACATATATCATAAAAAAATATTGAAATTCTGTTTGGAATAATACAATCGTTTCTCTCTCAAATTATTCTTATATCAAAATAAATGAATATTAATTTAATTTTTACTTTATTAAACCATTTTTTGAAATAAATATTTTTATAACTATCTGGACTCAAGCTATAGATTAAATACTATTAAAAATAGAGTGGTTTTAGCAAAATTATTGAAATTGAGTTGAAAATTCAACTGATGAGGATATTAGCAAATATCTAACGGTCAAATTAGCATTTAGAGAAAAATTGGAGTTCCAATTATTTTGGGATTTGGAATTTGAGTATTTGTGTATTGTTAAGTGAATGCGGGTATTTATATAATGCTTATACCGATATCTAAAAAATTACATTGATACTATATGACTTAGTTTTGTTAATTTTTATACGGTTTGTGTAACATCAAAGCAATATATATATATATATATATATATATATATATATATTTGCTTATATGTATGGTTAATGCATTTAACATATTTGTTAGACAGATTGAAGTGTTAAGAAAAAATGCCCATTTATTTTTATCAATGACATGGCTGAAATAAAAAAAATATTAAAAAGATTGGTAATTTCATTAATAAAGAGTTTCGGGGATTATGCGAACTTTTGAAGTTAAAAGGTAATAAAACTCATACCGTTATTAAGGTTGCTAAAGATGTCTCTGAAATTTTAACAATCCAGAATTCTTAACTTACTGCCTTCAAAACATATTGTTTATTTTGAAGTTATAATATTCTTCATTACAAATTTACATGCTTTTAAATTGGGATATTTAATTTAAATTAATTTGTTCTTTTTACTTTACTGCCTTTTCTGAAGTACTTATTTGCGAAGTATCGTTTTATACTAAAGTGAGTACCTATTGCACAAAAGTTGCGGTGTAATGCTGGTCTCTTTCTTCTAGAATTTCCTACTCTTCAAAACTACAAGAGATGGAACAGACGGCCAATTATACAGTGCAGCACTAGGTGGGTGTGTCCCGAAAATGGGTAATTTAGAAGCAGGAGCTAAAAAAAAGATACCTGCAGACCTGACATGTCACTCCCAGAGGTATCATTTCATATGGAGGACAGTGCGACAAAAACTTATCTAACGTATCCCAGAAGCCATTAGCGAACACAACGAATCATCGATTGGGTCAGATTCAAACTCACTACCTTTCGAGTATGAGAACGTGCAAGGCTACAACCAAGATACCGCTACCACATTCACAAAAGTAGTTGACACTTATTACGCAAAATTACAAAACTGGAAACTTTTTAATAACGCTTATCAAATCCCCGCCAAAAGGATCTTATTAGATTTGTTTCTGATATCGGAAGTTCAGTTGCAAATACCCTGTTTCACGTAAAATAAATTAAATATAGGGATGTTTAATTGCAGCAGGTTCTTATATTTGCAATGCTGTAAAACTCTCATAAACGTTAGATACACAATTTCCATCTTTAACGACACATTTGACATATTTATTTGTAATGCATTGTGAAATTTTTTCTTAGTTTTATTTACTGATCTGCGTAGAATCGCAAAATATGCTCTTCATACGTTCATTATAGTCACGTGTTTTAAATGTACTGCTTAAATGTTAAAGAAAACTATAAAAATAAATTTATAAAGAATTTTTAATAATCATAGAACTTTTATTTCTGATGCCCGGCTACTAAAGATATTCTTCTTTAAAACCATACATTAATAATTAAATATGTGAGTTAATGTTTGTACTACAGTAAATATTGGGTTGCTCGGAGAGTTATTTCGTTTTATATAAAAATGATTAACATATAACGAGTAAATATTTTATTCAATTGTTTGTTGTCAATTCTAGTCTAATAACTTTTATCATCTTACTGGTCGAATCCTCACCATTGGTTGATGTACCTATATTTTTCAGGCTGCATGAGTGTCTGCTTCAGGGAGGGAGAAGAATTGAATGATTCAGATGATACCCTTCGCTTCCTACTTTAAACTCAGATCTTCGTCGAAAGACGTGTAGTTATGTGAAAAACAATTTCCGTAGAATAACAAGAAAAGTATATGTGATTTCCTACCCACTCGAGGCATCAACTGGTTCCAATGACATTCATGCAATGCTCCTTATTCCCCAGATTCGAATTTTATCTTCATAAAGCTGAGCTAGTAACTAAAATATTATTATTCTGGTCTACATTTCAATAGCTTATGGATGATATTCTCACCTAAATGTTTGTGATGGTGTAGAATCCATACTTTAATCTGTAGGCCCCAGTCAAAAAATCCTGCATGAGTAGGAAAAAAAAAAAAAAAAAAAAAAAAAAAAAAAAAAACCCAATCTTAAATAAACACATCAAGCCGACTTGGGTTATAGTTACGGAATTTCTTTGAAATTGTATGTCCGAATTGAATAAGCCCTCATTTGATAAAATGATCTTCGAACGACAAGAAGAACAATCAATATCTCAAAACCATATTCATGAAGTCAACCTTGCAGCTGAAAGACTCTGGGCTCTTTGGCCTTCTTCATAACAGTTCACACACTTGAGTCCCAGTTTGAACAAGGATGTTTAGTGATATAGAATGCACTTTGAACTGTAAGTCCTGGTTGAAAGAGCTCTCAAGTGCAAAAGATGACCTTTGAAATACAAAACAACCGACCAAACCAGAATCATAGGAACATATTCATGTTGCAGAGATGAATGGTTCGCGATCTTCTGTTTAACAGTTAGCAGATCGAAGTCCCATATCAAGCGGGATTTTTGATAGATATACTTTAAATTATATAGATATATATACGATATAGATATACTTTAAATTTTACGATATAGATATACTTTAAATAATACGATATAGATAATACTTTAAATTTTAAGTTCAGACGAATAATTTGCTCTCTGTATAAAAAAAGAACTCAGAATGGTAAAGAAAGAAAATAAATTTATCATTTTTAAGTACCAGAACAAAATCAACAATTGCATTTAGAAAAATTTCCGTTTCATGAAGACAATGATTGACAGAAAACCTCTTGAAGTAATGACTTTCGGTATTTTTACTCTGTTATGCTGCTATGAATATCTTTATTTGCCTTCGAAACAATGATCTTCTGCTTATATGAGTTCCAATTTGTTTTTCCTACTCATACTGTCATAGAAAAGAGGCAAACTCTAGTCTATGTAAGCGAAACTATTGTTTAAACATTCAACTGGCCAAGCTGGCAGCCGAATGATTGGCTCTTTTGTCTTCAGTTCAATAGTTCTTATGCTCTCTCCTCAATGGAATGTTGAAAGTGGTCAAGAAACCCACTTTGACTGTTGGTTGAAACAATCTAATTAGTCCTAATGTGCCAAAAACTTCTGCTGAGCAAAAAACAAACCATACCAAGCAATCAACTGTAATGCATTTAACCACTTAAAGCACGAGTTTTTTTTTTCAGAAAAAAAACCGGTAAAAAATTATGTATGCGCCATCTATATATCAAATAAATTTAATTACTTAACAGAGATTTCTATCTATTTTTACTGTGACGGGTCTCAAACGGGCATTAGAAATAAAATAACGCGAAATACAAGGGCATCTGTATAAAACACAAACATGTGCAAATTTGCCAGTAGCTTTCGCCCTCGTCAAAAACGAGAAAATCCGTTTAGACATTAATTGCTACTCCTGTATAATTTGATATGAATTTTTAATGTCTATATTTATTTAAGAAAAGGATGTTTGACATTGCAGTTACGCGAAGAATCATCTTGATAAACATTTATTAAAAAATCAGCAAAAATGTTTTTATGATAAAACATTATTTATTTTTTTGTGAATATCCCGTAAGACTGTATTTGTCTAAGACTGACTTTCTCTACATCTAAGACTATAATTCTCAACCACTATGACACGTCACTTTTGTGTGCAGCCCTATTTTTGAAGTGTGTCGCCAAATTTTAAAAATATGTATAATAAAAATGATAACATTTTTTTTATTACGAGTAAAGTTTATTTAAATCAAGAAAAGTAAGAGAAAACTTATTTTCACAGTTAAGTACCGTATTTTTTACAGTTAAAAACTGTTTTTATCTTCAATAACTGTGACCTTTCATAAAGTGAAATATTTGCCCCACGTGAAGAAATTTCAAGTGTTCCCAGTATCTAGAAATTTCTTTAATTGTAATGTAGATACATTACAATTTTCTACATCTTATTTGTGTGAATTAGGATTTTCGGTATTATTCAACATAAAATCAAGGATGTTAAGTGTAGAGGACAATATAAGAAGGGGGGAAATAATCAAAAAACATTAGCTCAAATTCTCGTTAAAAGTAACCTTATTACTAAATTGTAATGAATCCCTTCATAAATGTACTGTTTTTTTTTTGTAGTTTTTGTTGTACATATTATATCATTTTACATTCAAAATTATTATCATAAACTATTTTACCCAGTGCATTATAGGTATAAGTAAACAACGTCTAAACTTACCTTTTTCTTTGTTGCCGACAAGTTTTGAAATCGTTAAAAATGTGCTGAGACCAAAAAAAAAGTTTGTGAATTATTGGTTTAAAGTTTCTATAAATGAAAGATATTTTTTGTTTTTAGTGTTAAAAAGTGTCTAAGAAAAACCGAATTCGTAGTAATAAGGAATTTGCCTGTTTTTAATTTATCTTTATTTATATATAAAAATCGCTTTAAACTGTTATTGTTAGTAGATCAAGAATATTATACATTATGATAAAAAATAGGATAGAAAAAAAACTGCAATTAAAAATATTTCAATAAATTTTAATTCTTAAGATACATAAGTATCTCTTACAAACCCTGCTTAAGTAATAACGAATAGATGAGGTATAGAAAATGATAACTTTATTTCACACCATTTTATTTAGAAAATCAAATGGTATCCCTAAAAATATGTTTCTTAAATAGAAGTATTGATGTATATATAAAACATAAAATTTACATTTTTTATCTATTTTAATTCTCAAATATGCTACAAAGAATATTATACATTCAAAACTGAAATTGTAAAAGTGAAACTTTTGTGATCGTGTGGTAACGCATTCACAGTATCATTTTGAAAAATACCTTTTTATGAAAATACCACGAGTTTCCTCATTTCTGTTGTGAAATATGTTCCTGTATCTGTACTGAAAAAGGAACATTTTTGGGTAATCTTTTTCCCAGCTGAGCAGTTTTCAGAAGAAGAATTTGAATACGTTTTGGCTACCATTCAAAGAAGGCAGTCACAGAAAAATGTTTCCCCCATCCCTTTATGTATCACTTTGTTGCGAATATTTCAGAAAACCCCTACTTATGTTTTATATTGCAAAATATAGAATATGCATGAAATAACACCAGAAATTGAGCTGAACCAGCAAATGAATAGTTAGTACTTTTGCTTTCAGCTCAGTGGTTCGATGATTCAATTCTCACTTTACATATGGATGTTTGTAATTTAAATGGGGTAGATTCAAATTATATCAGCTCTGGGGTTCAAAAAATAACTATCGAGAGCAAAACAAACACGAAAATTGGAATACGCATCATTAAAATAATTATTTTCTTTCAATTTTTTTATATACCTAAATTGCAAAAATGATAATTTTTAGTATTACGTGATTAATAGTGTTTCTGAAATCAATCGGTTTGTTTATATTCGTGGTGAACCGATTTGATGTTCTTATATGTATACTGGAAGAATCGCATAAGGTAAATTATTATTTAAACCTAACAAAAAAATTCCCTAGACAAATAGAGAAAAATGGAAATGGGAGTTCCAGAAATTTAAACAATAGTTTGTTTTACCATGTTTCATGAAGTGACAAGTTCGATTAGAATCACGTTCAAAATCATTTTATACTGTTCCTTTAAAAACCAGAAGTACCATAAACTTAATTAATAGAAAAATGACATGTATGGAACTAAGATATCTTAAAGTTAGTCATGAACAGAGCAGAAAAATAATTTGCCATAAGACGTACATATATACCTAACAGTGAAAGTGAGCTATGCATTGTACCTCAAAGTTAACGGGGTAAGAAAACGCATCCATCACCAAAAGACCCATAGATTTGAACCACGGTATGGTGGCGATATCACACCTGAGCTGACATCCACCTCTCCACATCCACACCAGCGGAAGGACTTTGGACATCCCAGAAAAAAGTGGACTCTTTCCAACTCACGGAGCTTCAGAAACTCTGTGAGGGAGAATGTGGTCACCCACCCAATCATTGCCAGTGGCAAATGATGCTTCACTTCAAAGATCTTAACACGGGAAGCGGCGTGTAGCTACTGAGCGGGAGTCTATTGTCTAAAAAAGAAGAAGAATTCAAGTCTCACATCTAAAGCAGTTCTATCTCCAAACTGAGGGTTGGAACGGAATACTATGTTGCGAATTACTAAGGATTCGCCAGAGGAATTCCACTTCAGTGAGAATATTTTTCTTGTGATTGTTTCTGAAATCATCTTGAACATTCTAAAATATTAATGCAAAATCCATTCTTGTGACAAAATTTAAAGTGTACTGAATTTTTAAATTATGTTTTGTTTACATTTTTGATGTTTGATGTTTTCAAATTATCATAACTTAAATCAATGGCCTGCTGACGTTTAAAATATTATTATGCCTTCATCATTTCAAAGATTTTTCTGAATTTTTAAATTGTCGTTATGTAAACCATTATTTTTGGTCATATAAACTGTTCTATCATCAAGATTTACAATGTTCTGCATTTTTAAAGTTCATAACTTAAACCATTGTTGCTATCACACTTTCGAAGTTTGAAACTTTCAAGTTGTCGTAATTCAAAGCTTTTTTTCTACTAACAATTTAAATATCATTTCCCTTTCATCGTTTAAAAAATTGTTTAGAATTTTTGAATAGTCATAATTTAATGCGCAGTTTTACCTGCGTTCTTTAAAGTATTCCGCAATCTAAATAATATCCTTTATATATATACTGAAATAAGAAATATTCCTAACAACATTTCTTAAAGAATCAAAGATTCCTACGATTATCTTTTAAAGTATTATTCTGCAATTAAATTTTTAAATGTTCTGCATTTTTAAATTATCATCATCTATTTCTCTAGAAAAATTTCCCTCTAAATATTCCGTGCAAGTATTTTAATATTGTGCATAGCACATAGGATGAGCATGACTAATATAGATTTATAATACAGATTAATCTTAACCACAGATTTTTCGTTTTAAAATTGTAACCGATGATATAAAAATAACTTTAGTTTAATTAAAAGTAACTAATGCTTATTTATATTTCAGAAACATAATTAAAATTAGTATCTATTATACACTACTGGCCATTAAAATTGCTACACCAAGAAGGCGACTTGGTACAGATGTGAAATTTATGCGAAAAAAAGAAGGTGCTGTGATATGCAAATGATTAGCTTTTCAGCGCATTCAGAAAAAGCAGGCGCCAGTAGCGACACCTACATTGTGTTTAAATGAGAAAATTGTTCAGCCGGTTCCTCATACAAAATTGTATTTGAACATTATTGCCAGGTGAAAAATTGTTGTGATGTCCTGTGTAAGAAGGAGAAATGCGTACCAGCACGTTTCTGACTTCGATAAAGGTTGAATTGTAGCGTACCAGGATTGCGGTTTATCTTACCGCAGTATTGCTGCTCGAGTCGGTCGAGATCCAATGACTGTTAGCAGAATAGGGAATCCATATGTTCAGGACGGTAATACGGAACGCCATGCGGGATCTCAACGGCCACCTAACACTAGCAGCCGAGAAGACAGGCATATTATCCGCATGGCCGTAATGGATCGTGCAACCACGTCACGAGCCGTGAGTCAAGAAACGGGGTCGTTTGGTAGATACGAAGTGTCTGCACGAACAGTTCAACGACGTTTGGAGCATCATGGACTCTTAGCTCGGAGACCATGGCTGCGGCTTCCCTTGACGTTGGGTCATAGACAAGAGCGCCTTCAATGGTGTGATCAACGACAAACCTGGGAGCATGAATGGCGAAACGTCATCTTTTCAGATGAATCCAGGTTCTGTACACAGCATCATGATGGTCGCATCCGTGTTTGGAGGCATCTTGGTGAACGCACACTGGCAGCGTGCATTCGTCATCGTCATACTGGCCCATCACCTGGCGTGATGGTATGGGGTGTCATTGGATACACGTCTCGGTCACCTCTTGTTCGCATTGACGGTGCTTTGAACAGTGCACGTTACATTTCTGGTGTGTTACGACCCGTGGCTCTACCCTTTATTCGAGCCCTGCGAAACCCTACATTTCAGCAAAGATAATGCCCGACCGCATGTTGCCGGTATTGTACGGACCTTCCTTGATACGGAACATGTTCGGCTGTTGCCCTGGCCAACACGTTCTCCAGATCTTTCACCAATAGAAAACGTCTGGTCAATGTTTGCCGAGCGACTGGCTCGTCACCAAACGCCAGTCACTACGGTTGATGAACTGTGGCATCGTATTGAAGCTGCATGGGCATCTGTACCTGTACATGTAATCCAATCTCTGTTTGACTCAATGCCCAGGCGTATAACTGCTGTTATTACTGCCAGAAGTGGTTGTTCTGGGTACTGATTTCTCAGGATCTATCCAGAAAAATTTTTTGAAAATTTAATCACTTGTTATTTCTAGTATAATATATTTGTCCAATAAATATCATTTTGTTATCTGCATTTCTTCCTGGTGTAGCAATTTTAATGTCCAGTAGTGTAGATAATTTTTAAGTAATATTATGTGTTTTTTAATAACTTCACATTACAATCTTTAACTGCAATATTTGAAATATCAAATGACATTGAAGAAATGCTATTCTTATTCTACAAAGATTAAATATCGAATGTCAATTTTTTATGGATTTGTAGTTAGGGCTTTCTGATTTATATATTCCCTTTTCTGTATGATGTTTTAGTATTTGTTTCATTTAAATAATAAAACAAACAGTCGAAAATATTAGTTAGAGTTTTTTAATTGTTCCTCAGTTCTTAAGTCTCTGACAGAGCATCCCACGATTTCTAAGGTCAACTCAAATGTAGCCTAATTTGCTCATCCTGAAATTTTCACCGGCATGTGTGTTTTACTCGCTTTATTAATAAGTACATCACGCATTTTGACCATTTAACCAGTAAAATAAATTATATACACTATATTAGACGTTTAATTTACGTTTTTACCAACAGATGACATTAGTCGTCTTCTAAATTCCTGCATTTGTAGGTACTTGGTATTTACCATATTTACTTTACTATATTTTCTACCTTTTTTAGTCAGATATAGATGCTACAAAACGCTTAAGGATTGACAGAATATTTGTATTCCTGATGACTTATCTGATTCTGAAAGTGATTACAGTTATGTAGATTTTTCGGACTACTCCTTAGGTAATGATGAATGTGATAATGATTAAAAAAACTTGCAAAGCGTTAGCTTTTATTGTTATTCTTATCATTTTGTGGAAAGGCAAGAGTACCTATTTCCATTCTCCAATATATATATATATATATATATA
>JAPDSC010077259.1:0-27994 GCA_026290005.1 Latrodectus geometricus | reverse complement strand
ACAGTGTTAATGCGGGAAAAGCAAACAGTGCGAAATGATTCAGGGAATTCAAGAAAATTGCACAGAAAACTCTTTTCCTTCAAAACTTTTCTACAAACTCTAGAACATTTGCCGGGAAACAGAACTGCAAACTTAATTCGAGCATCTCAAAAAAAAAAAATGTCTTTCCATACTTCTGAATGATTAGAATGTTGAAAGAAATCTACTACTTAGTTGAGTGTTCTCCCAAACAATCTTTTGTGCATTCCACGAATGATGAGCGATTCCCAGCCCCCCCTCTCTTGATGGATGGCAACTGGAAGGAAGCCAGGAATGGAGGAGGGGGCAGGAATTATGAAGGATTAAATTATTACCACCCACTGCGAGTTTCGGCAGTAGCTGCGGTCACAAAACAAATGCGTCCACAAGACCTTCCTTTATCGCTTGTTTATTTTTTACACAAGAGCAAAAGATTTCACCAACCCCTTCACCCCCGCTGGGTTCTAATCGTTCGAGTAACTATTCCACCGAATGAAAGGCTCGTCCCATGTAAGATTCGTGTTCTCCTTTTGTTCGCTGTGACGTAGATTTGATTTCTAGATTTAAGGGGAAGAAAATTTGTAGCAATGATGAAAGAGATCTCTTTATCATCAACGGAAAAATAAACAACAAGGAAAATGAAGTTTTATATATTTTTGATTATATTATTTTGCAGATAAAATATCCCGATCACCATCTCAAGCTTAAGGGAACAAATTAATATGAAATTATACTCTTTTAATTTACAAAAAGTTGAACTTTTGTTGTTTGATAATATCACGTGATTTCCCAGTATTTGGTGCATACCTTATCTTCCATTTTTGAACCTAAGTTTTCCGTATATTTACAATAAACATTGTTTTTCCAGATCGTAGTTTTTAATTGTGGTTTTTGATATTCTTATTACATAATTTTTGATGAAGAATTTTTGATTTTATTAATGTACAAATTTTTGATGAGCAGTTTTTGATTTCTTCTTTTTGATTTTTAAAAATTTTATTTATATGAAGTTTTTGTTTATTTTTAGATGCATTCGTTTATTTTATTTTATTTTTTATATAATATATGATTTTGGATAAGTATTTTTTAATTTATTCATCAAGGACTTTTTGAAGAATGAATTTTATTTTTGTGAAATTTTCTAATTTCTTAGACGAATGGCATTTAAATGTATTAAAATAAGACTTCTTGATGAGTAGTTTTCTTTAATAGGTTGTTTCATGAGAATTCATAACTTTTTTGGAATAAGTGAATAACTCAATTTGATGTTATGCAACAAATTCTTTAACGTTCATAAAAAAATTATGAAGCAAAATCCTGCTGTCTTCCAATTTTATTTTGTCAAGTCACATAATGTTTTTTAATAAAAAACTTTAATCAAAACACTGTCTAAACATAGACATGATCCTAGTTAATCGATGTCTTCTGTTCTATTTCTTAGTGAAAGGGATTTATGAGAATGCTACGGGGTTGTCCAAAGTATACATATACACATAGCGGTGCAGGCGAGAACACTTCAATTTCTAGACAAGTTATTGATTTTCATGCATGGGTAAAATGAGATTGAGTATATATATATATATATATATATATATATATATATATATATATAATGAGATTGAGTAATATGCATGCATATATTGCCCATCTTTGTGTTACATAATTTTATTATTTATTATGAAAAACAAAGCATGTAACGAAATCTAATCATGATGTTAACTATATAGTTAATTAGATTCACGTGCAGTTCTTATTTGTAATTGTGGTATTATTATTTCCCACGTGGAAAATCATCCGATTTTATCTGTCATTGACGAATTGTTTGCAGAGATACTTTATTTACAAGCAATTTTGTACAGGATACTTTATTCTTATGAATCTAAATATTAATGTTAAAAAAAGAAAACCATAAAATATGAAAATAATTTACATAAATGTAGCTACAATAAGAATAAATGGATTAAAATTTGAAAAATATAATAAAAAAATAAAATGGACAGATTCACAAAATTATAATAAAAAAATCAAATAAAATCGAAAGAAATGTTAAAACAACAAATTATTATAACAGAAGGAAAAAATATGTTTAGAATATTATCGAAGAAATTGAAAAATATATCATTTTAGAGTGTATTTAGGAAATGAGAGAATATAAAATAGTCGATCAAATAAGTTAGTTTTTTTATTTATTCTATTTCACGTTTTATTGGTCAATAGGTGATTGGAGATGCGACGGTGACCTAGAGTTTTATTTGTCTATCTGTAATGCTATAAAACAAAATAAATTTTGATGATGTAATTTATCATTTTTATTTCTGTAACATCACATTTTCCGTTTCTTATAAATAGAAGTAAACGGTTGCTGAATTTAAATAAAAAAATAATTTTTTTCAAGTTTCCCTTCAAATTACACCAACTGATGTGGAAAAAGTATTTGGCTAATTTGAAGTAGAATAAGCTGAATAAACGTAAACATTGAAAAAAAAAATCAGTCAGTTGAAAAAGAATGTGTTTTAACTAGAATATTTAAAACAATCTATATTAAACCAACTGATTTTAAATGCGGTATTTTTAGATATAAAAGAATGTTTTTTCAATAGGAATAAATATGTAATAACTCAAATAAATTAATAAATATTGATACATAAGTATTTTACGAGATGATCTTATTGTACGATCATGCTCTTTGGCGTAGAAAATCTCGGGTTCGATTCCAGCCACTGATAAGCATAAGGAGAGGGATTTCGCTGCTTTTCTTTTTAAATGCACATCTGTCGAAGTAGGCGCTTGGTAGTTTTCGGGGTTTTCTCCCTTGCATAATAAATATGGCCCCTTTATTAGAACAGTCTTTCCACTCATTGTTACATCAAAGAATTACTTCTGCAATGTCTCGACTTCGATTACAGTCATTGGGAGATAGATGTCGCGCTTCTACTTTCTGAATGTACATCTGTTCAGGTGGGTGCTTGGAAGTTTTCTGGGTTTCCTCCCTTTCGGAAGGTGACTGTGATCAACTATTTATTGAAAGTACTTCACTCTCATTGTTAAATCTGGCAATTATTTCTGGAATGAAAATCCGATGAAATATTTCCATGTTTTTTAAAAAAATTTCGTCCATTATTTTTTATTTTCCTATTGTATTTAGAAAAGATGTAAAAAGTATTTGGTTGGATTAAACTTTACGATTTGATTTTAAATATAGAAATCTATGAATAATATCGCATGACAAATCAAAAGAAAATGTAAAGAATAAATTTTATGCTACTGAATTCTTCCCTTTTTAATGAATAAATATAAAAAATTAAGCATATTTATAAATAATTGCAAAAATATTTAACATGTGTGTGTGTGTGTGTGTTTGGCAAAAAACAATTTACAAACTCTAAGTTATCAAGAATTTGATGATGAATAGATAAAATATAACCCAAATCCTTTTTTTTAAAATAAAAGCATTAAAAAATAACAGTTAATAATAAAAGAGTGGGTGTACATAATGAATAATATTCTTTGTTTTTAATCTTGAATCTGAATATGAATGTTATTAGTAAAGGAATATTCTCCGAAAACTGTGCTATATTTGGCAAATGACCAAAAAAACATCTCGAACAGCTGAGTCTGAATCGAAAAATTCGTGCACTGACGCATACATGAAACACGTCATAAATAAATCGTTCCCCTAAAGACCACAGCCTGGACCGTTGCCACACTTTTCTACTCTTAAATGCATATTCAACAGTAATAAATCGATGAAATATATTTCTTGACCACCACTTCACTTCAGATGTGATGAATAAGATCGTTCGCAACGAATTTTTCACGAAATGTCGTATACCATTTTCGTTTCGAACAATGTGAGCAGTACGAGTAAGAAATATGCTGCAGAAATGAAATAGAAATGCTGTCTTAGTATTAAGCAATTTAAAAAAAAAAAATTATTTTAAAATTTGAATAAATCTTTTTAGTTGTTTTAATTAAACAAACAAATTATTCTTTTTTGTTCACTAATGTTAATTAATATATCGTTTGACAATGATACTTCGTGTCAGATAAAAGTCAAATAATGAAAAAATGTATTATAATAGTTATTTATTCTCTGTGATTATTTGAGATTATGGAAGTAGTAAAAGAAATGTAATTCTGTAATGAAAAAACATTATAAATTGCATTATATCTGTTATACTTTGAATATCATGCTTTGTGTAAAGTAATATTTCGCTGTTCATGTTATTTTTATTTACACATGAATTCATTCGAATTTTTCATTTTTGAAAATCGTATGAAACAGTGACATTAATTAAACTGAAGGACTCCTACTGTTTAAATTGAAAATATTCTGACGTCATTAAATTATTCTATGGATCTTGTACGAAAACGAGCACAGCTAGGTGATTCTTATATATAATTAAAGCTTAGAAATATGTTTTAATTTTATGTAAACTGATATTCCGAACGATTTTTTTAGCTATTTGAATCGGAAATCAAAAATTAAGAATATAATTTAATTTACGTGTTAATAAAAGTGACAAGAGAAATATTATTTTACGAAGTATTTCATTTGAAATATAAAGGAATATTATAATGCAATTTAATCTGTTTCCTTCCTTACTTCTGAAGCACGATCTTTTATTATTTCAATAATTTTAATCATAGAGAACAAATAATGACCACATATTTGTTTTTTTTTTCATGATTTTGTAGCCATTTTGCTTCTATTTCTTTTTAATGAATAATCTTTGGCTTATAATTTAAAATACTCAGACGAAATCTCATGGAAATTTGCCAACACTCATTGAAGCAATCTAGTAGTCAATTGGTATTTCAAAAAGAACTTAGTTATAGTTAAGTATCACGGAAAATTCTCGCCAATTATTCAGCTGCTCAGTCATCAATTAACCTTTTAAAAAAACAGTGTTCTGAATAATATAGAGAATTTTTCTCATCAAAGGGAAGAAAAATGGCCGAATTCAAAACAAAAAATTTCAACAAAACTTTGTGACATAAAATTCAATTGGTTTTATCTAAATTTTAGGAGTTGAAAAAGTTTTTCTTCCACGTATGTCCTAAAATAAAATATTCACTGTCCATAAAAAATAATCTTATTAGTTCCATGAAATAAAGACTAATATTTGCATGATAAGAAAACAACCAAAAAGCGCTTAAAGTGCAATATAGAATCTATCTTTCAATATGAATTAATTAATTGTACCCATTTGATTATTAGCAAATATTTTTTTCTGACTGTCAATACTCCATGACTAACCCATCACCGTAACAAGGCCTGAAATTGATATTCAACTATCGTTACCCTGTAGGCATCTGTGAGCCAAAGAGGCGAGTATTATAATCCTCGTCATTCCACCACAAATCCGTTTATAGGGTGGGCCATTTTATTCATTATCTCATAAGGAAATACAAGGAAACACACAGAGAAAGAGAGGGAAAACTTAACATTCTTAAGCAAACCAGGATTCGAACTCTGGACCAACAGCTTAGGATCAGGAACGATAACCACTCAGCCTTCAGCCAGCATACTAGAAAATGTTATTTTAATTTATTTGGTGAACAGAATAATGAACGATTTTTTAGCTCTCCAATGAAAAAAAAATTGTTTGCAACCATTTAAGAAAACTTTATGCAATTCATTTCGCTGCAATACAAAACTTAGCAATCTGGCACTCTAAGCGATTATTTAATTTGCAAGAAGGTTGTTAGTTTCCGAATTCGTGAATAAATGTTTAGATATTCAACCTTTAGTTCAACAGTTCAATTTCTAAATATGATGACTGCAGTAGTTCAAAATTCACTTTAAACAGTAAGTTGCGACCGGATGTACTCTCGTGTTTCGGAAGTAACCAAAGAGAGAAAAATCAACGTTGTCAATTATATATTACTAATTCCAAATTCGGAGTACCACTTTTCAGCTAGTTTAGCAACGTTGTCAGAAAGCAGTATTTACAGGGATTATTGTAGCCATTAACTTGAGATCCGTTAAATTGTATGTATAATTTACCCATGTATATCTAAATAATTAGTTTTGTATTTATATAAAAAAGTTTTTTATTTCCTTACCTTAACTCAAATTATAGATATAAAAGTTAGATCTACGTTAGACTGAAAAGTTGCACATATGGTAGAATAGTTATTTTATATTATTACTATATTCAAATAACCCATTCCTAGACAAAAATATGGATTTTAATACATTAATCTGTCTAAGCTTTTGAACCAATATCCGATTGCTGATTCCGCTTAATTTGAAGGTTCAATGATCTATGTGATACTTATTTCCATGAAGTCTTTCTTTATTATTTTTCTTTTCATAACATCCGACTAGTAGCATATTTCTCCTTTTTAGCAAAACAAGAGGCGGATCTGGTGGCATATTAAGTATACATACATAGAGTGCAGGCGAGCCCCGGACTGTACCATAAGGTAAATGACTTCGAATACTCGCTTACCATCAAGCGCCTCGTAAATTTAAACCATTGTCAGGCGACTAGATCATACTTCAGTTAGCACCCTTTCCCATATTCCCTCTTCACCTTTGAAAGGACTTTGGACTTTACAAATTAACGTGGACTTTATACGATCGCTTACACAGCGGGTGTGCCATCTCGAGTCATAGAGAGTGGGTAGGTCATCGTAATTTGAAGCAAGAAGAAAGACCTCCTTAGGTATAATTTCACGTAGAGGGTGTTGCGACCACGACCTATTTAATGTATTCCAGTTGTCTTTAGTGAACATGAAAGATTTTCGGTTGTGTCTGGATTCGAAACCACTACAGTGACAGTGAGGACGAACGCCCTAACCGGCCAGGGTCTTTCCTTTTGGTACTATACAACTCTTTTATTATTATTCGGGATATTTCTCAGACAAAAAAATTTGTAAATTTTCAAGAAAACCGAAATCTCATTTGAATATACTTTTTGTTTTTAAGTTTTTTAAAATTAGAGTTGGACTAGAAGCCTTCAATCAAAAATCTACAGCAAACAGGGTCTGCAAATGGCGTTCCTTTACAGGGTATCATAAAAGGGCGAGCATTGTTACTGACATGTACCGAATAAATCACTTTTTAATAGCTCCCGAACGACTTAAAAGATTATTTCTAAAATAAAATCGCACCGTACTTCTCAATGAGATGTATGCTTATTCCGTGGCGATAAACTGACAGATGCTGCCAACGCACAAGATAGAAAAATAAGGGCCCTAGCAAGAGCAATAACAATAAAATAAATGAACGGTCGCCAAGCCTTGCGCCGCTGTACCATTGGCATCGCCTCGATTAAGTAATTGAGTTGAAGTGGCGGTGGTCTGTCAGCCAGACAGAATTACGAAGCAATTGTTCTGGCGGAGGTGTCTTGGAATTTTTTCCTGCATCTCGAGGGACTGACAGGCCAGGATGGACAAGCGACGAAGTTTTTACAGGGGGCCCTCCCACGCGATGAGGATGGACAAGCGGTTGAGCCTGCATGAATCGTCTGAAACTCTACACAGGAGTGGGAGTAGGCAGTCCCTGGGTGCTAGGTAAATTTTTTTTATATTGTTTATATTTTTTCACGAAAGTTTTGCTTGTTGATTATTTTGAAATTTCCTGGAATCATAATGGATCGTGTTTCAAAATAACGGAAAAATACTATTACGTTTGTTTTATTGATTGTTTTCTGTTTCGAATATTACATCTGTCGATTTTTGTAAATAATGTCGTAATAGCGGAGGTCTTATCTCCGTTATTACGACATCGCTTATAAAACTCAGCAGACTAATTGTAATAATTGAATAATTGATTTACCCTTGACGAAGTTCTTCATATTAATAACATGCAACATTTTGAGAAAACGGATACCATTTTATTCCATGAAATATAATTCCTTTTTTTTGAGAAGCGTGATTGATAAATAAGTAGTATTTATATCTTAGTTTTTGTGTTAGCACACTAATAATTAAAAAGGGAGATTTTTAATATCTTTTCCTCTTCTATCAACATATAACTATGTAATTTCCAAACTTTTCGAACTTGGAAATTTTAATATCTAACTTGTTCATCCAAATGAAAAAAATTTTTTAATGAATTTTGAAGAAAAAACTTCTTTATTACTTGATGAAAAAAAAATTCCTTTTAATCATCCCCGCAGCTGTTCCTTAGCTAAATTGCTGATGATTGAACGACAGACGTTAATTATCTGTTTTACAATTTCCGGCTATTATTAGAATGAACATTCTTGAAACTGTAAACAATTCAATCTTTATTACATCATATAATTATATGTTAATATAGACATAGTAATATTCGAAAATAAGATTTTAAGATGTTATTATATCGTAATGCTATAAAATTTTAATGCCTTGGCACACAATCATATCATATTTTTATCTTATTTATCTTTCTTATCTTCTTACTTCATTGTTATTAATAAAAATATAATTTTTATACACATAATAACTTGGGTTATTTATTCTGTAGCATCATACGGATAAGAAATTATTGATAAAAATAAATGTATTTCATTTTTTTGTTTCGCTCCAAATGATTAATATTTGAGGAAAACACTATCAATATATTTGCGTGATTTAGTAGTTTTTTTTCTAAAACTTATTTATTGTAAATTTTTTTATCACATTTGCATAAAAAAAAAAGGAATGAACAATAACATTTTGTAACACTTAATTATAAAATTTGTTTAAATAAAAAACAATTGGGAAATGTTCCTTCACGAAATTGAGATATTTTAAAAATAATATTCGCCTAGTTAATTTTCCAAATTATTACAAATTTAGTTTAATACAAGAAATATGCCTTCTTATTAAAACAGTATTTATGTTTTCTTACACGAATACTTAGTACTTAATGATAGAATTTGGATGTAAAACGTTATTTATTTTTACTAATAAATGAGAGTTTTTCATTGTAAAAATGAGATTTTTTTCTTCCTGTAAGATATTAATTTATTATTATTGTTATAATTTTAATAATATTTAAAACTGATAAAAATGTATGAAAATTTTTTTAATAATATAGCACTCGTTTCCTTCATGAATATTTGTGTTATAAAAAATTAAAACACCAAAGAGCATGTGTGTAGAGCAAAAATAAGCTCAATTTACAATGTTACAGTTATCAAAAAAATTCGATTACGTATGCGCTTCTATAAAACAATTTTTCCAAGAAATAGAATTTTTTTTTAATGTTAATGTGGAATATAGTTTTGCTTGTAACACTTTGTACTCGTCATACAAAGAATGCGTAATGTTGATCCTCGTCATGAACGGCTCAATAAAAATTTCATCGTTTGTATGAATAAACACACAATAACGCAAATCAAAAATTGTCATACCATAGAATAGGTGAAAGGTTTACAATATTTATATTATGTAATATCCTTTTAAGGTATTCTTTTTTATAATTGTTTTGCAATAGAGTGTAAAAATGATAAAAAAGCAGAATCGTAAATTTTCTTAAAAACGTCTTTTTACATATAGTTATGCATGCTAGACGTTAGTATTCCAATGTACCAAGTTTCAAAAATTTGGTAATCCTACTCATAAAAAACATAATAAACTGTGCATCAGAAAAATAAATTGTAAATATTATATAGTTTTTTTTTTTTAACAGATGTTTCATTTTATATACACCTGAGTAAAAAAAATGTTTTAATTATATATATATAAATACACATATTCTAAAAATGTAAAGTGTACTCTCAACAAAGCATGCGTGAAAAGCAGTTAAAGCTCTGCAGGGAGAGGGTAAAAGATCTCCAGAAATCATCAATTCTTGGTAAACAAATAAAATAAATGTTAGTTAAAATGGCTTCCAAGAAGATGATATGAGATAAATTGTTTATCTCTTGGCATTCTTAAAAATATTCTTGAAAAAAAATTGAGAGGAATAATAATATAGTAAAGAATCTACAAAGAAAGTAAAAATAACTTTGTGTTTGAAAAATAAAATATCCTGCAGTTTGAGAACAAAAACTGAAAAATATGAATTATATTTATTAATCAAAACTGAAGGTATTGTATGCATGTTAGTTGTCAGTGATGTTTCGATTCGAGGTAAAAAAGATTAACGAAAGCAGCGGTAACCATAAAAAAATCTTTGAGATTCATTAAAAAATTAGAAGTGTCCATAGAAAATTATATATGAGATAGCTTGAAATAGGAAAGTAAATAGTCAAACGTTTTGTTTATATTATATTCATTTTGTATGGAAAATTATTTTTTTAGTTTGTCTTCTTTTAATCAATTTCTAACATTTAGCTTATTTAAACTGCAATAAAATTTCCTATAATTAGAAAATTTGAAACCACCCAAATTTTTTTAAAATATCCGAGACCTTTTAGTATGGTTGGTTTCACACTCCTAACAAATCAGATAATTAGGTATTGCCAAATCTGAGATTGTAACGCTTCTGAATGTGCGCTTCTCTGCATACTGGGAAGATTTTTTAGAATGATTCGCGACCTCATTCAAGAAATTTCTCCTATGAAAACAGTTAAATAAGCAGAAAATATTAGTGCAACACCTACAGCCCATTGTTCAATCACTATCGGTATCGAACAAGGAAAACTCCCATTTTCGGAGATCTTTCTCCTATCACAAAACCCTAGGGAATCTGGTTGATTAATTTGACACAACAGCCGAAAGTTGTTCTAAGGCAGTATGAACGTCTTCTGAATATTATTTTCTTTTTAGAGGGATTTTCATAAGCACTATGCTGAATTCATTTGTATCAATGGTAAAAACTTAGAAAACTCCCAAGCACTCACTCTGACTAATGTGCATGCAGAAAATAAAAATGCAACAGCCGTATCTCGTTGTTCAACAAATGTAAGCATCGAACTTACAGTCTTTCTATTCCGAAAACTTATTTTTTACCAGTGCGCAGATTAACGGTAACCGCTCTGATTCAATAGTTCGTTGTTATGAATCCCACTCTGGGCGTGGATGTTTGTGGTGGTTCGGAATCTATTTTAAATTATAATTACCGGTCTAATGAACCCTCATTTATAAAAATGACCGTTGAGATTCAAAGCAACCTCTTCTGTTTATATTTTCAGATTTAGACATCGAAAATAAATCGTATCAAACTTAAAAATATAAACTGAGAAATTTTTCACATCTTACAGACATTTTTCGACTGCAATTTAGAATCAGAGGTAATATATCACTGCTATTTTTTGATACACATAGCAAGCATCAAATACCTTAAAAAAATGAAAAAAAAACATTTGAAGTTGAAAGTTTCATTCTTTTCTAATAATAATAGTTATATTACAGTTTTTTTTTCTAAAAAAATATTTTTCATGCAAGTCAAAACACGTAATCTAGAAATTCTAGAAAGTAATCAATCAAGTTCTATGCTCGTTCAGAATTAAAAACATTTCAGAAAAAAAAAAATCAATGATGACTTTCTACGGGATCATCCATTTAAGTTGCTAAGAATCAGATACATTTTTATATAACAAGAAAAAAATACATAACTTAAATGCCAAAATATCGCCGAAAGCGCAGGAAATAAGCAAATAAATAGAATTATTTTTCATTTTTAAAATTTTTGATGCTTTATTCTATATGAATTTCGAAAAATATAGTTTTCATGAATTATACAACAAAATTCTTGGAAAAGGTTTGAATTTATATAAATCTAAATAGTGATATATATATATATATATATCACTTCTAAAATTTTTATTGCAATAATTTAAAATAAAATAGCTTATGTAATCTTATTTATCTTACATTATTATGAACATCTGCAAAACAAATCTCATTCGACTTTACGATAGAATTAATTAATCCGGACTTGTAGGGATTCCAGGTTGACTGTATCAATGAAAGTACGGATTAAAAAAATAGCATTTATATTGAGGTATTGTATAATACATAAAGAAACTACTGCATAGAGTAAAAATTACATTTTAATTCAAAAGAATAAAATTATAAAATTGCATTAAGTGGAAATTAAGAATAGTATGTGCATACATTATTTTATTTACACAACAAACGTCAGATGAAAAACTACTTTGAACCTGATATACGTGCTGATCTTCAATTATCACACTTGACACGCTCAGACTATCAAAAGATGAGTGGTTAGAAGAAAAAACTCATCTTTTGTTGTCTTACTTTAGTGCTCATTTCTTGAATAGTTAATTGACGGAGGTGTACTTCTAAATGGCTGTCCGGATGAAGCAAAATCCAATTTAATAAGGCCTGCATGAATAAGGGCTTACTGTATATATTTCTTTCACGAATGTAAAATGGTCTCAATTATACTTGTAAATTTCTGATTTAAAAAATCTAATATTTTCTTAAAAAATAATAATTGAATAAATTTCTAAAATAAAAAAAACGACTGTTGCAGTAATATACTAAAATTGCCAGAATATAAATTAACTTTTTGTCACTCCACAGTCATTTTTTGCACACGAGGACTTATTGAGAATCTAAACTTAAAGTAGACTTCAAACTACTTACATACATCCAAGCCCACCATGAGATATGAACTCATCATTAATTACCTGGATAAATGAGGACCAGAATGCTAACCATCCAGCAGCGAGCTCGGCTTCAAACCAAACAAAAGTTTCCAGTAATTACAGGAGCATTGCTCGCTGTCCAATTAAAGTACAGTTAGACTGAAGCACTTGTAAACATGCTTCATTACTTGAAGTGTTTCTTGGGCAATTAACTAACATTCAGTTTACATTATTTTTTTACTATTGCACTGGGCGATGAGTGTATTTGTTTTTTTATCTGTAATAGTAAGGGTGAGAGTCGGGCTGTGGGGGGGGGAATTTTAATGCTGCCTTGTCCAAAGGGTAATAGATCCCATACTTGATCGGTCGAATACCGTCTTTCTGAATGGGTCTAAGCTTATTAAAATTTATGTTCGATTCAATGTCTCTCAGAAGTAAAAGATGTAAGGTATTAGGTCTGATGTCGACTTCTTAACTTGACCCTCGTTTATATTATGAAGTGATTAGCGGTGTTAAAGCCTTTTTTTGTAGTTTTTTCTTTTTAATTTAAGTTGGGTTTTAGAGGAAATAGAGGTATGGCCCTTATAGGGTTGCCGGAATTTTTGGGGTTAAAGCGAAAGAAAATGTAAAAAGTAGCAGCTGTAGAAACAAAAGCTCTTGGAAAAGACAAATGCTCTAGAATTATTTTATAAATTATTATGCCTGATGTTAATAATTATGTTATTTATTTGCTAAAAAATGTTAGTTTTTCTCAATTTTATAGAAGTTGGGAGCATAGTGCCACAAATGCGTAGATGAACATGAACAAGCGTTCGTGCTCATCTAAACATATTCATTGGCAAAAATAAACTGTATTTAATGACTTTAATTGGTAAAAATAGGCATTCTAAAGTATATGGTAATCGTTTAATATCAGCTAAAACTGTACAACATACTTATGAGATAATGCAATGACTAAAAATGCAGGTATTTTTAAGAGCATTTCTCAATTATGAGTTAGCAAATAGCGATTCTATTTGGCGAATTTTGCACCTTCTCCTTTACTGGGAAGAACTGTGGATGATGATGTAGGTTTACAAGCAGTGGTAGCTTTCATACATTTTTGTATTACAGGAGCCAGTAAAATTATAAATAGTAAGATTTGTATTGAGACTGTATCTGAAGAATTTGCAATATGTATTGGAAAGTAAATGTCTCAAATTTTCTATAAATTAATAAATAAATAACATAAATAAATTAAAATAAATAAATTAACGTTCATATATTTT
Source organism: Latrodectus geometricus (assembly GCA_026290005.1). NCBI lineage: Eukaryota > Metazoa > Arthropoda > Arachnida > Araneae > Theridiidae > Latrodectus > Latrodectus geometricus. Next base: position 14,229 of record JAPDSC010077259.1, on the reverse strand, counting down.
CAATAAATTTATTGCCCGAACAAGATTTGAGGTTTTCTTTTTCGGACTGATCTATAATAATGGTAGTTGAAGCTTTAAAAAGGATTACGAACTGTTCCAAATTTTTAGTCAAGAGTTGGAAATCAATTTTCCCAATTATAGAATTGCAGACAAGGCCTGATTTAACGAAATTGGGTCTGGGGAAAAACTTTTTGCTTCTCGTCCCTCTGCTTCACAACAGCCGTAAATGAAAAAAATACATAATTAGAAATTCAATTCAATAGAAAGATTATAAATAGTACCATGATTAAACTTTAAAATTCAATAAATAGTACCATGATTAACTTGAATTTTATTCAACAAATAGTACCATGATTAACTTTAAAATCCATATCCTTGTTGATATTAAGTTGGAATTCAGCTAAATTTCCGCAATGACGATAACTCGATTAAGCAATCAGAAACCCTTTTTTTTTTCCTAATTATATCGTAGTTTGCAATATATAAAAATACAGGTTTTTGATTCAACTAACTTGTCAATCTTACTGCGAAAAATTAACTGAATTCCGCCTTATGAAGCCATAGATTAATCAAATCTAGATTTTTATGTTTATACGATAAATTAATGAAGAAGCTAACGTAAAATTGACGGATATTATATTATTATATACCCATCGCTATGCACTTTTTAATTTTAAACCACTGTCAGGTGACGAGGTCACACATAAACTGGCAGCACCCTCCTCTCCACATCCTCGCCACTCCAGACAGAAGGACTTCACAGATGAACGCGAAGTCCCCAACGTTGCTACGATCTAGTTGCCACCTATTATACTTAATAACATCACATATAAATTTTACACTCTTGAGCTTTGAGAAATATATCCAAACAGATCTATATATTTTAAAAGTATAGAATATTTCGCTGCTTTTTCAGGTAACCTTTGCGCTGTATTTTTTTCTTATTCGATATCTGAAATCCCTTTTTCGTTCTCTTTCATTACATTCTCGATAATTTCATCATCTGATATTTCTTTCACACAAATCACATGTGAGTTTTTTAAAATAAAATCCTCGAAAGAGTTTTCAGGAAGTAGGGATTCTTTTTGGAGTTCTTGCATGAGTGACTCATTTTTACTCAAGTCATCAAGTGAATTACCTGAGCTTCCTTTTGTTACTGTGAGCTCTTTAATGAAGCCTGAATGTTGAAATTCTCTCGATGCTATCTTTCCTTCAACATCCTTCCAAGCGATTATTGACAAATGCATTGCTTCTATTCATAAGGTCTATCTCATAAAGCTGCGCCTAGCCCATAATCACTCTTTGCAAATTTGCGCTTGAAACTGTTGATTATGCTATAATCCATGGGCTGTAATACAGAAGTTGCGTTTGGCGGGAAGAACTCCACAAGAATCCATTTCAGATCCGAGTTTTCGACGTGAGCAGTGCACTTTACGATTTTCCATTAAAAGCATCGATCTAAGTCTCAGCCAATTTTCATAAATACTCACAGTCATTCAAACTTTAATGTGAGCATGATATGCAGCTGATGGTCATTGAGCATTTTGGAAACTTCTAGATTTTAAATATATTCCTATAAAAAAGCAAATGCAGCTTTTCTGTTCCATTGAAGTTGACTGCGAGCTTTAGTTATTTATTTCGGTTTCTTAACCTCATTACATTTATGGTCTTTAAAGCTAAGTGTTCATTCGAGTAAAATCTTAAAAAACGTGTCTCGTCCACGTTGAAACATGCTTTGGGTGGTATTCGGAATAAAGTAATTTCACCTCTTCTTACACAATAGAAAAGAAAACTCATAATACAACTCCTCATCTTTCCATTCAAATTCCAAAATTTAATTCCCTGTTTCACTTTCACGACACAGTTTTCTAAAGCTCAGTGTCTAGTTTTTAGAGCCAACCTTCTGATGCTTTGAAGCCTTTTATGTCCAACTTCAAAGCAAAGCCGTCAGATGACCATGCTTGACTTTAATGGCATCACTAGAGATGTTCATTCTTCTCATTTTTCTTAGCCAACTAAGCAAAACTTTCCATTTTAGGAGCCTTCACTTCTATACAATAATTTCGATGGGAGCATTTTTGCTGGTACTGTTTGCTTTTTTTTTTTTTTTCCAAGTTTTTAAAATTATTGAGACGTTGTTCTTTGAAATTCCATGCTTTTTGGCAATTTTTTTTATTTTATATATTTGGGTCTGCTTCTTTTAAATTCTTTTTAAATTTCAACAGATAAACACGTTCGTTTCTTCAACTGTGACAAATCTTCAACAGAACCGGCTCTTATCTCACTTTCGACAAACCTAACTTCATAAATTGAGTTGTTGGAATGAAACAAAACTAATTACAGAACAACAGATTTCAAACTTTAGGTTTTCTTTCCTTTCCATATTCTCTGGAACGTAGTTTCCCCTCCCCCATTCTATGTTCTTACGTTTGTCGCTTAAGTAGTCTAATTGGACTCCACAGTTCTTTCCCATCAAACACTTGTTCCCACAATGTTGAGAGTGAGAAACATGCCTGCACGTGTCGCTTCGTTGTTCAAGAAGGAATCACGTTCTCAGACAATATATAAAAAAATGAAATAAAAAATTGAAAAAGTATCAGAACATAAAAATATAAAATGAAAGAGAAAACTATTTGTCATAAATGAAAGTCCACAAAAAAGAGATTTTTTTTTAAAATTTTATATCGTAAATTTGAGTTAAAAAATTATCATCGTGTTGTCAGGGCAGAGACTTTCACAAAAACGTGAGTGTTCATAAAGTAGAGGCTCGTAAAAACTAGCGTCTACTACAGTAAACAAAATACGTGTTTCTAAAGAAAGTTGATCGTTAAAATAAAATGAATATTTAATTTCCGCTATCCACTTCTCACCAAATGGGTTTGAATAATTAGTGGCGATGAAAAGTAATGAGACGAGAACTAATTAGTCACTCGAATGAGTCATTCTTCAAGAATAACATCATTACATGGTCTACCAAGGTCTTCAAGATCAAATATCTCTTTCTTATATCAAATGTATTGATTATATTTCGTAATATGTTCGATTTGGCTTTATGCTTTTTGTATTTAATTCGTTTTTCAGAATGGAAAAGTACAAAAAAAAAAAAAAAAAAAAAAAAAAACACGTGCAATGCATGTTTAGACGACACATTTCGATTGCGGTATAACGACGATGTTTATTTATTTATTTTTTTAATTAATTGAATTTCAAGGAATTGATAGACCATTAATAAAATTATTTGACAAATCAAAAAGAAATTATGTTTAAGAATTTAAAATTCAAAATAATTACTTTAATTGTTTTATTTGCCGCCTAACCTGTCTAGTGGTTAGCGTACCTGACTACAGATGGGTGGGACCGGGGTTCGAATCCTGGCTCGGGCGTGGATGTACTTTCTCTCTCTTGCTTGTCTTTGTCCTTTCTTTGTGTATGTGTGAATGGTTGCCTACCATATAAACGGGTACCTATGACATGTGTGTACTGAGGAAGTCGGACTCCACACCAAATATGGTTCAGTTGGAAAAGTGGGCAGCGCACCCCATATTGCCGGCCTGGCTGGCACACGACAACAACAATTGTTTTATTTAAAGAAATTTTTCTTTCAGCTTAAAAGACTAAAGCATAAAGTTTTTATCAGTTTCGTATTATAAAGTGTTATTGTGTTTTTTCCAAACTCATGAATTATAATGATTAGTTACGAATTACAAGTTCATTGCTTTAAAAAATTAATAAAATAGCTACTTTTGCATGTGAAGTTTAGCATGCATTTAATACTGAAGTGGTTCACAACAATACATATATGAACGATGATTGAAATTAAGCATAAATTTAAGGATGAAAGAAAAAAAAAAGCTGCTCAATTTGAATTAAGAAATATGTCTCAGTTTTGTCACAGTGATAAAAAATAAGCTCTATTGTAAACCCATCATTTTGATAGAATTGGTATAGGGATCATCATTTTTGTGGTTTTCCATTTAACAGTTCTTCGGTTCGTTTCCCTCTTAAGTTCATAATACCTACAAACATACATAGTGGTGCAGTCGAACTTCGAAATGTACTTTAAGGTTAATAGGTTTGAAATGCTCTCCCAGCATTAAGTGCCTTTTTCTTTGAACATGATCAAGTGACGAGGTCACATATGAGTTGGCACCCTCCTCTCCATATCCACACCACAGCAGTTGAAAGACTTTGGACGTTACGGATGAACGTGGACATACACCAACCCACGGTGCTCCAGCAGCCCAGTAACGAGGAATACGGTCACTTTCCCAATCACTTTCCTTAGGCTCTTAACACAGATAACATCCAATGTGTAGGTGAAACGATCTTTCTGGAGAATCTCTGTAAAGCGGCAAATTAACCAATAACACAGTGGTAGGAAACCGCTTTTGGGGAATAAAATTACAGGTTCTATCCCAGTCATTATTAAACAACAATGGAGGGACATTGCCCATTTGCCTTCTGAATGCACGTCTGTCGGGTTAAGTGCTTGGGAATTTTCCTGGTTTCCTCCTTTGAGACACATAAATACTGCCTATTAGCTGCTAAAAGTCCTACTGGAAGGCAATTACATGGCGAATGTTAAAATGCCTTGTAAAGGCTTTAGTCCGTTAGGCAAGAAAAAAGGGTAATGGAATTATTTTGTTTCCATTACACTTTTTTCTTGGGCGCTATTATATTTGCGTTCTCAGATTTGTTTTTTTTTTTCCTAATTTTTTTTATTTATTTCATTTATTTTCCTATTCATTGTCTTTTTACATCCTTATGGTAAAAGTAATAATTTTGATTCGGTCTTTTTATAATTTTGCACCCGTTTCAAGTGATATTTTAATATGCTTCGCAAATTTTAGAGACAAGACGCCCAAGAAATTATAAAATTATTTTCAAATGTGTTTCAATTTAAGTTTAGCATTATCATTTTGTTCTTGCAATATACTCTCGATCCTAAATCAGTGTAGTTTTATATTATCATAAAGATTTCTGGGAAACTTTAATATGGGAAAATGTGCTGTTTAGAAAAGTAAATAAAATATAAATTCTATGATTTACAAAATAGTAGTGTTAAGACGTAATCAGTTCTTATGCTTAAATAGTTTGAGCAAAATATCAATATATAAATTTTTGCTACAGATATTAAATTGATTGTTTTCTTTATTATTATAAATAAAGTCAATGCTCCCTTTAAATTGGTTTTCTTTTTAACACCATTTTTAGCTGATTTCTTAAGTTCCATTGAAAGTATATACATTTGCCTTACTGGAGAATCTTTTGCTCATTGTGGAAGCAATATATAAAATCTATTAACTCCCAAACATATATGCATGCTGACATCAGAAACGTAACACCCTTCTCACGTTTTTGGTTTCAATCTATAAAATCCATGATCATCGATATGGAAGTCTTAGATCATCGATACTCTATAATGCCCATGCTTCATGATCATGAGTGAGACTTTCACTTTTCGGACCAATATTCGTATTTAACTACATTCTAACGACAATACATGGTGGTTACATTTCTCAAAGCTGCATGCACATCTGCTTAAGTGAGTGCTTGGGAGTTCTCTTTCTGTCAACTGTGAGAAAGGCTATTTATTAAAACCTTTTCCGTGATCGGCGTATGCGTCGCATGTTTAAATACCTTTAAACTAATAGCATTCACATGTTAAAACTATCTATTAGTTGATGTGAAAAGAGTAATAAAAATTATAATCAATTAATTAATTATGAATGCTTTCTTAATTAATTTTAGTGGAATTTCTATGATTGTGTAATAAATTTAAAATTTACATATGCATGCACAATACTGTGTTATACATAGCCAAATTGGTGAAACTTCTATTTAAGTATGCGTGTTTCTTATGCACCATCATGTAACAAAAGTATATGTTTTGAATATATAATGAAACTAAATAAAATACATAAATCTCGATTATTTTAAATAGCAGTTACTACTATCAACAGGTTGCGATTGCATTAAAAGTATTTTCTTTCCTTCCCATTATTTTGTTAATAAGATGAAGAGGGTGTGTTGGTACAGGTTATACAAAAAGGGGGTGGTATGGTTTTCTCCTTGATTGTCGTGAGCCTGCTGTGTTAATACTTTTTACAGGGTGTTTACATCTCACCAAGCTATGTCTTTTACACATGAAACGCAAACTGAGAATGACTGTTTGCAATAAATGACAATAGTATAATCTAAATTTTATTTGTCACTGTGGAAAATGCAAATTGCATTTGCAACTTTTGTGTGCATACCTTGAAATTGCAAAATACACATAATAGCTAGACATTTTGAATTCAGTTAAAGCATCTGTGAATGTTGTCTCTTCATATAAATAAATAATTTGTAAATTTTCTATACTCTTTTTTTTTTTCTTTTAAAAATTACTTTTAATCTCTATTTTTTTAAAATTACTTTTAATCTCTATTATTTTTTGGTTTTTCTAATGATATCAACATGGTTTTGCACGCGTCTTATTTGTCAATATAATAACAAATTTTGTTACTAGCAAACAATCAAAATTTTTGTAAACGTTTAGATGTTAAATTTGACCGAAAAAAGAATAAGAACTCGCAAATGATGGAAGACTTCGTAAACGTTAAAACAGTAAATTTGACCAAAAATAAATCCTTGCAAACGATAAAAGCCATTTTATAAGCACCAAAAAGATAAGCTTAATAAAAAATAAAAATATTTTAATTCCAGGAATATCTTGAAGAAATAATATCTAAGAGTTTTTTACGCGAAAATGTAACTGTAATTATAAGAAAAAGTTTCACATGACCTAATTAAAACAAATTAAATAAAAAATTAGAATACAATAAATTATGAATTTGGTACTAATACCCAACTATTTTATATCTCTTTAAAGTTTGTCTTCTATTGTCAGGAAAACGGTTATATTTAGTTTATAAAAGTTGAGACGTTAAAATTTGTGGAATATTCTGGAACTATGAAAATTCAATCTAATCAAATTGAACCAATCTTTTTCCTCTGAAAAGTCAATTAAAAATAATTAAGAAAAATTTATTATCAAAATAAATTTCATTAGGTGACCCCTAATCAAATTGAAGAATATCAGAATTCTGCTTCATGGACTTGAAAAAATACCCCAATGTGCTTCATACTAGAGCTCTTTCATAAGACCTATGCGGGCTGCTTGTCCTACCTAGGTGGTTATTTCACCTGCGTAAATGATGTTTATGTTCCTTGACACGAATTGCAGACGATGTTATGACATATATCCTGCGAAATGAGTAAAAGCATTCCCGTCATAATAATTTGTATGCGGTTATTCACGCTATCATTATTTCGTAACACAACAAAGATGTAGGAAAAATTTTAATGAAGTCATAACGTATATTACTTGTATTGCTTCACGTTATTCACATTAAAAAGAAATATATAAATAGTTGTTTATATATATTAGATTAGTTTTAAATCCTTTAGCTATTAAGTAAAAGAAGAATCATATTCATTCGACATAGAAAAATATTCCTGTGAATAACAGTTGTCTTTTGATAACAATCATTGATCAAGAATTTTTTATTTCTTTAAAATATTATATCGTTTTCAAAAGAATTATATACAATGTTTCTTTGTGTAACTTGCAAAATCGTTGATATAATGATAATTTTAATATCGCTCAGTAGATAACTTAACATTCGGAGCTTTTTGTAAAGCATTTGACCAAACAATGTGTATTTACTCTTTTTAAAGACAGTGTGCTATATTTATATTCCGCCAAAGAGAAAACTGGAGAGCATAAATCCCAGGATTTCTTTGATCTAATGGTAAGAATATAATGATAGTATTATCGAGAGGAATTTTACTATTCCTTCAGAAATGAAATTCTTTGATAACTTTTAAACTAGCAAGTCATACGTTCGATTTCCTCCACTGTTGATCAAAGGGAGATTAACGTTCCACCTCAACCTTAGTGCATGCACTGTTTTATCATTGCATTCATGTTTTCAGCCTTAATGCGTTCATGCAATCCATTGGGTGGGTGCTTGGGAGTATTTTGGGTTTTTCTCCCGAGCAACACATGAATACTTTGTGAAAAACTCTTCCGGAAGGCAACACGTGGCTTGTGCCAAAATACTTCACAATGCCCTTCTACAGTTAAACTATTCATTCCTTGGTGTCAAATAACTCTCTGGATTTCAGAGTCATCTGGTGGTAGAATATTTCTGCATTTTGTTTGTACAAATAGAATGAATGAGGAATAACTAACGATAGCGGTTAGGGGTTGCATTTCTACCTTATATATATATATATATATATATATATATATATATATATATTAGTATAATCGCGTTATAGTGAAGGTCGATATTCTTGTGTGTAATATTGGATTTTAGTTTCATGAGTTTGGTTTGTATTTTAAATTTGTTTGTCGCTGAACGGTCATTCCTTGCGCACTAAGAATAATTAGACAGAAACCTACAGACTAAAGTGGATTCTAAGAAACTTCGAAAACCCATACCCAAGATGGGAATCAAACGCACGAACAGTTGAACCTGAAGTCGAGACATACCTTACTCTGCTAAGTCATTTGTATAAAACGAGAAAAACTTCTCTTTGTAAAACCTGATTGATTACACACATGATTAGATTTATATATGACTAAAATTGTGTGAAAAAATAAAATATATATAATGCAAAGACTGTGATAAAAAATAAAAATCCTAACTAGAAATGGAAAATATTTAGATGACAGAAAGTTAGACAAAAGGCGAAGTCAAACGATTTCCCCTTGACCAACAAAAAACGCAGACGATATGTTAATAAGAATTGATGATGATACCTTCTCCCTCATTGGTCATTCCCCCAGGAATGACGTCATCCTCGTGTTGAAGTTTCGTCTTTTCATTTTTCGCTCCCCATCAAGAACTAACGCGTGCGCTCTGCATAAAGAAAAAGAATTTCATTTTTCCAGTAGTCATTTAAATATAACTCCGTTTCTCCCTGGACATGCTCATAAATTATTAAAACATTTTTATCTTTTGGGCAAGAATGCGCTTAGGAACCGGTTGCTGTATATAAATTCCAGATGTAATCTTATACGGTCATTGTTTATTTCATTTTGCTTTATGCCCTAAAGGGTGTTGTCGTTTGCTTTTATGAAACAGATGAGCCAACGATGGAGCTTTCAAGAATAGTATGCTTAGAGTAGTCATTTCGTCGTTAAACATATCCTACCCACCCTAGATATAGATGATTATTTAGATTCAAAATTAACAGGAAAGCTTAATTTACAGTTAAATTAACTCGTTAAAAAATTCTTAGTAAAGCGACAGGGAAATCATCTTCGGCAAATAACTGATGAAAAATTAAAATTGCTCCTTGTTCTAGTCTCATCTTAAAATTTAAATTCTGCCTTCTTGAGTCAACTGAAACTTTCAAAATTAATATTTTATGCATTACAATAATAAATTAATAATATATAAAAACTTAATAAATTCGAAAATCTTCTTTGAATGTTAGCAGTTATCAGACGAAAAGACATTACAATAATTATAATTCATTTTACTTGTAATAAATAAAAAGGTTTGTAATAGCCTCATAGTATGACTGCGCCTTTCACAGAGGAATGTCCCAGGTGTGATCTCGGGTATTTTTAAAAATAGTAATTGCACTTCTTCTTTTTGTGTAATTAGGATTTTTCTCCATTTCTATCACGTGATCACAGCGTGTGAAAAGTCAGCTCCTATATAGAGACGCGGTGGTTGTCCAAGTGCCTTCTTCTCTGCACGATGTAATTCAATATGGTAATGGACTTTTGAGGAAAAAATACTATTTTTTTTTTTTTTTTTGTTGCAAGCATTAATTTTTATATCAAATAAACTTATATTTCATGTTGTGGTAGTACATCTCTTTGTAAAATATCTTTCTTTATATTTGTAAAGATTGTTTTGATGACTATCACGTGATTCCTTTCCGAGAGAACTTGATATATAGATAGTCGGCCCTATTCACGTATCACAAGGAAGGAAACACGGAAGCTTCCCTCCCGACAGACGTGCCATGTGTATACATAATTCCAGGTGAGCCCCAGACAATACCTTAAACGTAACGGGTTTGGAATACTCAAAGCATCACCAAGTGCGTCGTAATTTTTGTTTACTAATGGAGGGGTATCAGACACTGAAAATATAGTTAAGAACATAGGCATATCACCTCGATGATCTTCCAATGGAAGCAGGTATCGAACTCTTCACCTTTCGCAAGCTTGAACAAAGATATTGTCTACTGAGACACCACAGTTTCAGGGTTTTTTAAAAGGGTTCTCTCTCAGAATAGTAATTACGGGGCTGAGAAATTTCATATCCAAATTTTTCAATGCAAACCTTTCGCTGTGACGTAGTGACAAAATACATAACATGTAATAAAAATCCAAAACATTTATGCGATATTTATTTGTAAAAAAAGAAGTAGAAATTATAGCAGAATTACATTTCATATATTGCCATTTAAAACATCTTTTATGACCATTAAACACTGATAATCATATGGAACGAAAAATTTTCAGATAATGTAAAAAATATTCATTTTAAAGTCTTAGAAAGAATTATTTTCAAGCATAATTTACACTTTATTTGAAGATAAAAATTCAATATTAATAAATTAAAATTTAAGCAGCCTTCTCTCTTAATGAGACTATTACTTATATGGTATTACATAGTTATTAAAACATCGCTTTTGGATCGGAATCAAAATATTCTTTGGAAAAAATATTCAAATCAAATAATCTTTATTAGGGTGGTGTAAAATACAGAGATTAATGTTTGGCGTACATAACGTGGCTTGATTTGTTTCTGCTGAATAATCATGTCTTTGTGTTTTACACTCTTTATTGTCTTAGTTTCTGGAAGGTATGCCGCATTGGCTCAACTCCGCACTTGAGAAAAATGGATTTGACACCGTGTAATCGACGACTTTTACCCGTTGTATAGCATTTAACATTAACCTTTTAAATTGTTTTCCGCGAGGACTTATGACGGACCGGGATAACTTTGGCTCATAGATGGCAGCACCATCTGGGGTTTCTAATTTAGAGATTGAGGCCAGAGAAGACCCATAGTTCGACTTCAATCACCCCCAGAGATATTAACTTGAAATGGGCACTTGGAGGACTTTTAACCCAACGTATTTTACGTGCCCTAGTCGCCGTTAGTGAACACGACGGATCTTTGGCTAAGTCGGGATTCGAACTCACTACCTTCCAGTAGCGAGAATGACGCCCTAGCCAACCAGACCACCGTGGCCTGTTTATATTCTCTTAGAAATTAATGAAAACGGAAATATTTTTAACTCGAAATGTAAGATAAAATTATATTCAGTGATTTGATAATTTTAAACTCAAAACATGCGTGTTTACCTTTATCTCTATTTATTTATAATTTGTATTTTTATGCGTGAATCAGAATGCGGTGGTTTATTATGAGTTATGTAGGACGAACACTCTTGGACAGGTAAACAAACCATATCTATATTATTCTTATTAGTATATTTATGTAAATAAAAGCTAATAAAATGAGATCTACATAAAACAACTTTTTAGGACAAAGTAAACTTGCTGTTAGCCTGAAAATTTTCAGTTAAAAGTTTGACATTAAATAAACATGAAGAGCATCATACTTAAAGCATATTATTTATGCTTGTGTAATCACTGCTTTTCTTCTATGTTCTTTTTCATTTAGGTAAGCATTTTCTATTTCTTTCTTTGTGTATTTGAAATCCAAAACTTTCCTAAGTCTGCGATATTTTAAAAAACTAGATAAGTTATTTGATTTCTGCTACTGAATTAAATTCACAACGAAATCTAATAAGATTTAAATCAAACAAAAAGAAGCAAAATTAAATTAAAATAAATTTTTTAAAATTCATTTTGCCCGCAAAACCAATATTCTTTATTGTTCTCAATGTTTTAAAATGTATATATATCTTTTTTTTACAATTGCTTCATAAGAGATCTATTATTTTGCAAAATTCAACATCGAGCTTTTTCCAAGCAATCGTATGCAGCTGACGTCATCGTCGTGTAATCATGAGACCCAATCATAATCAATCATTTCCATTAATAGCCTCAATTCACATCGACTTCTTCCAAATTAAATTTAATGAGGGCTGAACTGTTGTCTTATAAATGTTCATCCTGCCATTAAATTAGAAGTTATTATTAAATCGGAAATAACGAATCGACTTCCTAATCATTTGTATGATTTCCTTTTCTCTCTTTCTTTCCACAGTCGTATTTTCAGCAAAAGAGTTTCTCACAAAAGTCAATTAGGTGCGAATTCTGAATTCGCTAATTGCATGTAATAAAAAGCATCCATAAAATGTATTTTCCTAATTAAGAAAATATATTGCACGAAAAATTATCAAATTAGAAGCATAACATGGGATTCTTTTTAATTAAATAGAGCAAGCAATGAGAAACTTTTTTTAAATTTTGGCAGTTTCTTAAAAACTATATAATTAAAGCGAAGAAATTAAATTAATTGAAGTTTAAAAATTGTAAGGGATAAAGGATTCTTGAATTATCATGTTCAAATCAAGCTATCTTGAAACAATTGTAATAAATTCCTTGCAGAATGAATTAATAAAGGTTCACGCACAGTTAAAAATGGCACCATTTTGTAACATATTAATATGTTATACAAAAATTTGAATTTGCATAATACAAATTTGGTTTTATTTCTAATTTGCGAAATTTCTACATTATAAATTTTCATAATCTCAGAAGAATTTGAAAACAAATATTTTCAAATAATAAAATTAAATATTTAAAATTATTTAAAAATCTAGCTCTTAATTTGTTGTTTAAGCTATCATATATCAAACATACGTAAAACTTTAAAATAATCTATAAAAAAGAAGCCATATCACAGATGTGTGATCTATAAAAAAAAAGTTACAAGAAAACAGGATTTCATTTAGAATTTTTTAAAAAAATCACAGGCAGAGGGCGCTGTGATAAAATTTAATCATACGTAACATGTTGGTGTGATTTTCAGAAGTGTCCTCCATGAGGAAAATCATCCATGATGCTTTGACACTTATCGCCAAACAATTGCCAACGACAAAATAGCATTTTAAAAATTATCGTGAAGAATTTACGAAAGCAAAAACAAATTAATGACAATCACAAAATAGTAAGTATTTAAATATTCTGATATTTTTAAACTCACGAATTTATGAAACTCAAGCTCAACTGCAAAATTACGACAGGATTCTAAATGCAAGATACAAAGTGGCTAAAAAGCAATAATCCAACAAATTTTGTCAAATCAACAATAGTGTTATTCAGACATTTGGTGCTTGGGAAGGCGATATAGTTACATAGCAAACTGTATCACCAACCCAAATGTCGCCAAATACATCGTATCATGTTTACTAGGATATGATTGATATGACTAGGATATCATGTTTACTAGGATACAATGAACAGAAATAAGCTATTTACTTATTTGTGATAACAAGTGTTCCATATGACCGCCAGCGCACTTTACCTCATAGTTCAGTACTTGTTACGACTCAAAATATTCGTTACAAGTACAATATGTTGTATGTACAACTTATTTTATAATATCACTTCATTTTGCCATAACGTTGTCCATTAATTTACTTTGGAATGTACAAAAATTAATGCCTACTTTATGGTAAGGGAAAGAACGTTTAGAATGGCTTCACGTGAATTTGCCAAGAATTTTTCCATTCATAAATCGTTCCTCAGCATTTTTTTTTCCAGACTGTTACACCAAATATTCTTTCCGAAAAAACGAGTTCTCCCAAAAGTTCAAAGACCGACATTGAAAAGCAAAGAGAATGAAAAAAATAAAAAAATTATCTCAAGAATGCGTCCTTGGATGACCTCTCCTTGACCTTGCCAAAAAGTCACGCGCCAAGTTAAACAATTCTCTGATGATTTGGCGATGATACATTCCCCAGTGGGTCTCCTGTTAGAACAAAAGGACGGGAAGACGACTGACCCAGTTTGTACCCACGCGTTTGTAGTGCCTCCCCTCCCCCCTTCACATATACACACTTATAGGGTGTTTCAGAGAAATTCCCACTGCTTTACGATTCTCACCCTCTTACCATTTATCTTTTGTGTAATATTACACAACAAATAATAATATTAAAAAGGAAAAGGTTCAAAGGGTAAGAGGGGATGTTATTTATCTTTAATTAAACTTCGGTTTATCATGTATTTCCATA
>JAPDSC010077255.1:9759-24234 GCA_026290005.1 Latrodectus geometricus | reverse complement strand
TATACTTAATACTTATGGATTTTTATAAAGTTATTTTATGTTCTCGGAATATAAACTGAGGATATTTCTTGAATGTTAAAAATCATGTATTACAATTATCTTTTGATATATTTACAAAATCTTCTGAAACATTTAAGATCTTTTATGAATATTTTATACAGAATTAAACCAAACTTTTATTGCATAATTCTCATTTATAAGTAGGACTAGATCCATCCTTGTTTCCTAGATTTATCTCAAAAAACAATTAACAGAAATATACTGTACAGAGTTGAAATATCAATTTAATATTTCTCTTTAACATTAATTATATAATGGAAGAAATATTTAACAATAATTCTACACTTTGTTCATTATTGTTTCAAAACTAGTGTTCACATTGTTATATTTGCAGACGTTCAAGAGTTGTCTTATTTTGGTGAGGATACGTTTCCAGAATTTTTGCCTTTTATTATTTTCGATTTGTATTTCAGGGATCATAGTGTATGAATGAAGAAAAATGATATTTTAATCTAACTTATTTACATGATTTGTGTAAAGTATTTAAAATTATATGAAAAACTATTTTGGGAAAAAAATTTTCTTTCATGTCTATTCATTATAAGTATTTATATTCTCAAATGAATTACAACAAAGCAACAAACGAGTATCAACAAGTGACATGAAGACTTAATATAATTAATTAACAGGACTTAATATTAACAGGATTAGACTTCATTAACAGGAAAGAAAATTCTTGCCCTAAATTGAATTGAAAACAACTTTCGACTTTTTTGAATTACATTAATCATATATCTAAATGAGTTAGATTAAACTAGTATTTACTTTTACATTTACATTTACTTTTTCTTTTATAAACATTTTGTTGAAAAATTTTCAAACTCAATGTAAAATAAAGAGTGGGGATTTATTAAAATGAATCATAATTCTTTATCTATATAATGTTCTATATTAAAAATATTCGTGATATGGATCATTATTATAATAATGATACATATACAAAATATTTATTTACTATTCCTGAAATTACTATGCTCCTCTTGACATCCAGCAAATATCGCAGTTATACAAACCAGTTGTGGTGGTTAAATTGCGCTTTTGGTTTCCTACTTCGCCAACTCGCGAATTTGAAGCGCTTTTTTGCGCATGCTGATTAATTACTCTTTTGTTTTAGCCTTTCCATTGATCGCTAATTAAGTTTCACTTTGAAATAGCAGAAGAATTTTCGCCATGGCATCGGCGATTTTTAAAACGCGCCAAGTAGGATACCGAAAACACATTTTCACCGTTTTGGTTACTTTCTCCCCCACGCATAAACAATCTACTTTCACAAGAAGACTGCAAAAAACATAGTGCTTACGAAGCCTCATAAAAATAATATTTTTGACTTCAAACAATATCATTTATTGTTTATTAGACTATTTAGAGGGTAAAACTGCTAACAGGTATGGAACCCAAATCTTTCTTCGCCACCTGCTCTTCTTTCAGATTTATTAAATATAGGCTCATTTCGTCATGGTTTTCATCATACTTTAGAATAATGTGTGAAAGTGGAATTTTAGAATTAAACTCGACTCTACCCCCATTTCAATTCAATTTTCTGTAGATTCTCGTTGAGTCAGTTCTAATCTTTTCATTTTTAGTTCATGTTGTTGAACTTCCTGAGCCACACACATTCGTTTTTCTCTTTCTTCTAGTTTGATTTTTTCTTCTTCCATTCGTTTTCTATCCAAGATGAGTTTTACATCTTCCTCGCTATAAGCATCACTACTTAAAATTAAAGCTTTAATTTCTGGAATTTTAATTTGAGGTATCTGCTTCCACTCCCAGTTCTTCATATATCTCTAACAATTCATTTTTCCTAGCTTTAGCTAAATAGGCCATAATTTCGGAATTAGGTCAGAAACACCAAAACGCTTTAATAAAGTATTAAATAGAACAGGGATGGCCAAACTTTTGGGATCCGTGGTCTACTCCACATTTAAAAAATCGATGGCGATCTACCAATGACAGAAATAACGTATATGTTTATATATTTATATTCGATAACAGATAAAATGGTATATTATCTAATTTTTCTAAAACAAAAATATTAAAGAAAAAATTAGTATTTACAAAATAAAAATTTACTGACGAAAATAATCAAAGTATTCATATACATAAAAATTGACCATCCAATTCACTTTGTTTAATTGAAATTTGTCACTGTATATCATCGACAAGTTTATCATATTGTGACTGATACGAGCTTATTGCAATGCGTAAACATAAAATTATATATTCCTCTGTTAAACGCGACCGATGTTTAGTTTTTATGGCATTCATGGTTGAAAAATCAGATTCGCAAAGATACGTCGATCCAAAGTATGATTTCAAATACAAAATCAATTTGTAAATATTTGGAAAAGTGTCCTCAGAAATTAATTTCCAAAAATCAGTATCGCTAGATGCTCTGGATTTAAGAAATATGTCGCATCTTAATTTAATAATTTCTTCCTCGACCGTGACTGAAGTGGTATCTATTAAATGTCCGATTTTTTCAGATACTCCATCAATGTTGACATTTTCATTAAATGGAAATATCATAAAATTGAGTATTTCTTCCAACCTAAATCAATCAGTGAATCTTCTTTCAAATTCTTCAAACAAAACATCTAAGTGTTCAGCGAAATCTTCGAAGTCCTGGTTTGGATTATGGATGCACTCTTCTTCCATGTTTTTGAAGTTTCTCAATTCATGTTTTCTTAATTGAGACGCAAACCTTTTTATCGTTTCTTTGAAAGTTTTAATCGCACTCATCATGTCTGTTAAACATTTATTCTTTCCTTGTAGATTTAGGTTTAAGTCGTTAAGTTTTGCAGTGATATCGCAGAGAAAAGCTAGTTTCATGAGCCATTTTCAATCTTACAATTCAGTAATGTGCTCTCCTTTTATTTGTAGAAAATTTCTTATTTCTGGTAACAGAATACAAAATATTTTTTAAAAAAAGCACCGTGGTTTAGCCACCTCACGTCTGTGTGTAATAAGAGATCTCCGTACTCTGATTCAGTTTCTTCAAAAAGCGCCCGGAATTATCGTCCCTGAAGACTTCTTGAACGAATTGAATTGATGACAATAAAACCAGTTCGATTCCCGACCATTGCTGGAGTTCTATCTGTTGTAATAGAGACCAATTTATATATTAGAAATCCTGTCTTATCAATAAAATTTTTAAATTAATTGTAGATATCTTGTACCCTCGTTTGTCCTTTCAATGGAATTATAGTTAATAATTCTTCTTTTGAAGTCAAATCTTCGAAAACTATTCTCACAAAAAGGCATAACTGTGCAATGTCATTAAAAACTGTGGATTCATCAAATTTAATTCATAGCAACTTACAAGCTTTTAAATCGTCATTAAAAACATTTTCTAAATTATTATTCATAGCTTCAATCCATCGCATCACAGTGTTACGCGACAAAGAAATATTATTTATTATTTTCGATTTAATTCCACTGTAAAACGAAAAGTTCAGTGCCTTACTTTGCACAGTTTGTTTTAGGTTTTAAGGCAAAAACTGTCGTAAATTTTTATTTTAAATAATTCATTAATTCTATGACATAAGTCATAAATAAAATTGTTAATATCCGAGATCATTATCGGAATGGTCGCACGGACTACCTAAAATGTCTTCGCGGTCGACCAGTCGACCGCGGTCAACGTCTTGGCCATCCCTGAAATAAAACAAAGCTTAAAAATATATAGGATTAACTAACGGCTCATTTAGAGAATAAAAATAGTCTTAGCATACTTTTGATATCAATAGAACATACTTTATAAAGCAATTTGTCAAAATTTTAAAATATTTGCTATTTTAATAATTATTTGACAAATTATAATCTTATCAGACTGTATTCATAAGACTAAAGCACGTTATCAAATAAAGTTTAGTGAAATATATCAATATTTATTATTATTATATTATTAATTATTTAGCAAAATAGAACACTATAAATGTCACATAATCAATAAAATATTCTACATATTTCTGCCCCAACTGTAAAACTTCATATTAGATTTGACAATTTAACTTTCGTTTATAAATTAAATCATTATTTATAAATTCAATATTGTTCACAACAATTATAAATTCTCAATACGAAACTCGATTCAGATATTACTTTTTCTTCACTGTTAACTTTCCACATCAGAAGCAAAACCAAATATAAACACTTTTTTATCCAATTCTACTTGTCAAGTTTCAAGTTCAAATTTGAAACTTTAAACAAGTTTTTCTTATTTTTTTTTCAAAACACACAATAAATCACACAAATATAGTACACTCTGTTCGTAAATCAAAATAAAATGCACACTGACTGTTTGAAAAAAACGCTATCAGTTATTCATAAATCTAACAAAATATATTCATAGTTTGAAACATATGCTATAACTTGTCATTTAAATCAAAACAAAATTTTATATTCAAAATTCTAATAAAATGCTATACAAATAGTTTATAAAGCAAAACTAAGCATACTTTTATTTCAATCATAGAGTATTAACCAATAATTACTAAGTAATTAAGTCTACCAGCAAATATTAATTATCAATTTTTTTAAGAGTTGAAGAATATATAAGTGTACAGAAACAAAATATAACTTCCGTTTTAAGAACTATCCATATAAGAATTCCAAGTATTCGCTTTTAAATCAGAATACACTGAATAAAACGAAACGAAATCCCTTTAGTTATATTTTAAATTCAATATTCTTCTTATCATTATTTTTTTTATTGTAGGAAAAGGAGAGTGCTGTAAAAATAGTATTCCCAACTCAAAATTTAGTACAAAATATGACTTATAAATATTATATTTGTATTTTATTTTCCCAAATTTTAATATAAAAATTAAATATTGAGATTAAATTTAAATATCTAGGCACTACAGATAGGAAAGGTCTTCACCCCTATTTTTCATCGATTCTTTTTTTTTTTTAAAGTAACATTTACGATTTGACAACATTCCTCCCAGAATAAACAAAACACTGTATTCATTGTTGAATCCCATAAGCTGCCACCATTCTTCATGTCTGTAGAGATGGGAGTTAAAATTTTGTTGAAAATTAACGATTCATGTTTAAGCATTCAAATATTTGTTATCCTGTAAGAATGCACAGAACAGCAAATAATTAAAAAAAAATAAAATTATAAACAAAGTTATATATTATATAAGAACACTCTTAACTCCATCGACATCATAAAAAAGTTTTCTTCTCTTCGTATAAAAAAATGTCTGGTGTCATCTCGCTGCCTCAGCAGCCACATCTCACATTTGTAACAGTTATCGCAGATCATTACACTACTATTAATTATTGAGATCAGTTCAATGAAAATATACTAATCAGAAAAGAAATTTTCTGATAAAAAAGGACGTAATATAAGTAATTATTTTATTGCACATAGTAGTCAAAGTGCTTTGTTTTATTTCAATTATCTCTCTTATATTTAACAACTGATTATTCATTTCAGATTTCAAACAATGTATTCTATTTTAGATAATAATTATTTTTTTAAGTTTCCCAGCGAGAGTTTTAAAAACAATTAATTTATTCTTTTTTAATTGTTGGATAGATCTCAACTGTTTCTTCATTTATTTTTAGAAAATTTAAAGATTATAAGTGACATTGTCTCTATAAACAATAAATCATTCAATTTTATAAAAAGATTACTTTTAAAATTCTGTTCATCTAATTTAACACTCAAAAATTTTCACAATTGTGCACTAATTTGTACAATAAACGACTTTTCACAAAAACACATTTCAAGAAAAAATACAGGGGTCGGAGTACAGAATTTTTTTTTTCAGGACACTATTTTGAAGAAATATCAGGACATTTTTCAGGACATATTTCAATAATTAAAGAAAACCAATGTTACTTTTAGTAAAGTTCCCAACGTTCTATTTCTAATTGGTAATCCGATAATGGTAAATCAGAGTGCATAGGTTCGGGTGAAGTAATTGCGAAAAAAATTACAGATGCTAATTTCAACTTATTTTTCTAGAGCACCACAACACAAAACAAGCATTTGAAATCAATCACATGGCTTGAGAAGCCGATAGATATATTTTTGAGACTGGCGTCTCTTACACACATAATTAACTAATGAAGCTAGCTAAAGTAGCCCAAACAATTAACTATTCGTAAATAATGAGACTGATGTCTCCAATAATATATCCCTTATATAAGATGGCTTAAGAAGCCTAAACAAATAGATTATTATGAGACTGACGTCTCCAAATCATAACGATCCCCGATGGCTTAGGACACCCAAAACAGAAGTTGCAAGTTCCAGAGACATGTACACTCTGTTTCATACCCCTCTCTGTAATCATTCCGCCAACCTTTTCTTTTGGTCTCGAAGAGGAGGGGAGGAAGGTGTGGCCGGATGTTGTGTCTAAGTTCTTTCGATTCTCACACTTTTATATATTAATTTCAGTTTTATGCATAAAACACATTTTAGAAAGGAATAAACTATTTAATAAATTCTGAGTTTTTTTAATTTTTAATACAACAATATGAAAAATAATACAGAAATTTAAACTTTTTATACTGAACATTTTCTGAAAATTAATAAGTTACATGATAAATGCTTTAAATTAACAGTTAATTTATATATAATTGAATAATGTTCATTTTGAACTGGATGCATTAGCATTTAATTCCAATAACTTAATACTGCACTTTTTTAATTTATCATTCGCAGATGCAATCTCTGCATTAGCAACAGACAGCATCATTTGTCCAACTTTCACATCACTCATATTATCATCACTGATAGCACATGCTATTTTTTTAGTTGCATCATCCAAAAGTTTTTGAGCTACACACTGATTATGAAGCAAATTTTTCTTTTCTTCCTCAAGTTCATTAATTTTTTCTAATAGGTGCGATTGTTTAAACTTTTTTTCACTAGTAGCTTCTACATCTTCCTCGTCCTTTCTTTTCTTCTCTAATTCTGTTACATCTTTTGATTTTTCCATATATGATGCATATTCTGCATGAGATTTCTGAATATAATGCATCATTTCTTTGGTATATGGAATGGAGGAAACAGAATTGCCATGCATTCGAATAACATCATGACAAATCCGTAAACTTTGAACGGTTAATTCCGATAAAGAAGCTCTCTCCTTTGTCACAACATAATTGTTAGTTGAAAACCCTCTTTCTGGTTGGGAATTTACATTCAATAACGACAAACATGCTTTAACCACTCTAGAAAGAGTAGGATATTTTATATAACCACCAGCATCTTTTATATTGAAAACCGCATTCCAATATTTACAGATATTTTGATCATTATCATAATCATTCACAATCAAAGTCACATCTTCACACATGTAAAGAATCCACTCTTCATTCATCTTATCAAAATCTGAAGAAGTTTTATTCACATGAGGAATATGTTGAATTAATCTGCTACATGAACTCCTAGACTCTTCCTTTTTTCTATTATAAGGAGACAAACACTGGAGATCTTTGAGTAAAGGATTTGTTATAGGAAGTTTTTGAAGCAAATGCTTTGAAGTTGCTATGTAGCAGCTTCTAATACTTTGTAGAAATGTTGTTTTATCAGTAAGTTCTTCCAGCATTGCTTTTGCACCATGACCTACTTCAATCTTATTTAAATTTAACCAATTTTTTCCTGAATCAACATTAATTTGTAGCAACTTTACTCCATTTTTTTCACAGATTTCTTCTGGGTTTAAAAATTTAAACATAATACTGCGAACAAGTTCATTTAACTTACTGTACATCACATGTACTAAAGGTTCGGCTTTTTGCATTAGAAGTAAATAAGGTTCAAAAGTTTAACAAAAAAATGAAACAAAATGCAGATATGCCAGAGTCTTAGGGTCTTTCAAATGTTTTATAATCCGAAGATGTCTATCAGAAAGAGATTTCAACTCTTTAGGTATTTTAACAATGAAATATTCCTTTAGAACATCATATTGCTCAACAATTCTCTCATAAACTGAGCCCAAAGTTAACCAACGGCTCTCAACATGACGAAGGAAAATATGCCTAGCTAAAGTTTCTTCCAGTATTTCTAACTGTAAGGAATGATAATCTTCCCTTCTTGCAGGAGATAGCTTGAAAAATTGATGAATATCTATAGCAAATCCATCAATATTACAATCAATTTTATCAATACCCTTACGCAGTGCTCCATGGATTATGTGTAAGCAACATGTACCCAAATCAATTAGTACTGGTAAACTTTGCTTACTCAGTTCACTATTTATTTGCTTTAAAACAGCTAAATTAACTCTTGGTCCATCCATTGACAACTGCATTAATTTTTCTAAATTCAAACCATTATTTTGAATAAAACTTAATAAAATTTTTACAATTTTATTGGCTTCAGCATGCCTTAAAAAATGTGATTCGAGGTAACAAATGACATTTTTACCTTGTTTATCAGACCAATATGAGATGTAAATATCCAACTGTTTCTTTATTTGTTTTGTAGTAGTTTCATCGAAAAGTAAAACAAAATATGAAGTGCCGATATCCCGAAACAAAAGAGTTTTGAAATATGGACCTAATCCAAAATTAATCATATACCTTACTTTTTTGTCAGATAATTTGAGATTTTTTGCTATGGAGGAATCATCAAAAATTTCTCCGTAAATGTTAGCTAAATCATTCAAAGATGAAAAAGAATAATTATTTTTTATTGCCACTAAAACTAAAATGGTTTCAGCTTTAATGGTTTTCTCTGATGTTGTTTTGGGGAGCCATGATTTGTTATTCACTACTACAGTCGATGTCGAGGATTCAGATGAAGTTGATGACTTGATAGTAAATAGTGTTTGATTCTTGTAACAGTTCACAGCTTTTTTGTGTTTTAATCCATCTGCATGCGCAAGCACTTGTCTAAAACCCATATTTGAAACACTGAATCTGCTTTTGCATACGAAGCCCTCCACAGAATGAACATCGTCAACACTTCGGCACCATGTCTTGATTAGGCATTTATTCCCATCTTCCAGTTCCAACCATTTGTCGGAAAATTTCGTTATCCTTGGCATTTTTAAAAAAAAAAATGTTTTCAAAAAAGAAAATTCTGAGCTTGCTAATAAAAATTTTTCAAAACACTCATCAAAATCTTCCAAAACAGCGCGATAAGCATTTCAAGCATGCGCATAAACGTAGGCCAATAATTCTCACAATTTCGATATCATTGTAAATAGTTGTGCACTACTAAAATCAGAATCTTTGTCTGTAAAGGCACCAAATAGAATTTAATGGTAAACCCAAACCTAAATTTTTTTGACTTCAGACATGCGTGAGCAATGGCTGAAAACGAGGCGCAGACGAATGTATGGCAACCCTATTTCCGGTTTGAAAGAGAACAAAAAAGGGGGAAATTTTTCTCTTTCTTTTTGCATAGAAAGCAGTTGAAAGAAAAAATATATTCCACTGAAAGAAAAATTTACAACTGAAAAATATAAAATTATTAATTGAAATTAAACTTTCAAAGGAATGTAATAAAAAATTAAGGAATTCCAGGATTTATTTTGAAAAATAAGGACATTTCAGGACGTTTTTTAAAAAATCAGGAATTTCAGGACAACTCCGAGCCCTGCAGTTGTAATATTTCTCAGATAACATATTATTCCCATAATGCCTAAAAAGACAAAATGCATATAATCCAAAGGAAATTTGCTTATCACTCCAATATTTAACTCTTTAAAAGGGGATTCTCCAGTAAAATGAAAATCATTATTTATGTCACCTCATTTCTCAAAGAAGCATTAATTTCTGGATAAGTCATCTTTCGATATCATTTACCTTTTTGTTACCTACCATTTATCATAACCATAGTAACCAGTAAACAATTTAGTACAAGTAACAAAAGCCCTTGATGGATATCACAAATTACTGCATTAACAAAAATTGAAAAGTTTTTACCCAATATTGCACGACTAGCATAACAATTTTTAAATCTTTAACTAATTCTTCCAGAAATTCATTGATATCAGGTTTCTTTTCAACAAATAAATACCAATGAGAAAAGGTGTATCTATTATCTTTCTAATGCTACCTAAAATTGATATGATCAGTTATACAAAGGAAATCTATCAATAAGTAAATTTATGCTTATAGTAGACTGTTTTAGTTTTCAAACCATACTAGAGTTTTTGCTTAATAGTGTTTTTTAAAGTGAAATGGATATATTCACAAGTTAAATTATGTTTCAAAAAACATTGTTTTAATTTCTCTTTAGGTACTGAATTGCTAAAGATATTTGACTCATTATATAAAGAGTTAAGTATTTTGAAATCTTTAACTGTGGCACTACATTGTTGATCTGAGTCCATGTAATTTTCAATACTGGTTTTTAATTACTATATATTATTAATATTATGCATATTTATAAACATTGTTTGTAATTCTTATTCGGACTTACATTTTACCAGTACAAAATAAATATAATCTACAAAGTGACAGAATTAAATAAATAGGCATTTTAAAGATATGTACTTGTTATTTATTTAAAAGAATTGATAGTACTTACCAAAATATTCTGCTAGAAATGATATAATTAATAATAGCTAATTCCAGAGCGAAATATAACTAGTACTAGAAAAAGATATAGTAAACACAATGAATTTCAAATATGGCGGCCGCGCATGCGTAGACTTTTTACTTATTCTACTCGTGATTCGTTTCAATCTCTTTGGTAAATACTACGGCTGTCGATGACGATGTGCTGTAGAAAAAACAGTGACCCTTTCATGTATAAGATACCGGACCGGTGAGTGAATACCAATAAGCCTCTGCTACTAGGCATTTTTAGTAATTTCGTGCACTCTGGACGTGCAATCGCGCAGGATGGAGTGAGGGTATCTTTCTTGACGGGCGCCACGCGCCCGGCAAAGCGTCCCCGGCACTCCCGAACGAAAAAGCGCGCGATCGCACGGCCAGAGTGCCCCCTTCCTTCTATATCCACGAGTCCCAACCCGTACTGGGTTTTATAGCGGACTTTTTATACCACACCGCCTTCTTTTCATTTCCACGAGTCCCAACCCGTAATGGGTTTTATAGCGGACTCTCACATACTTACCTCTCTCTTCTGAGACGGGGAGCTATAATGCTCTTCTTAGACAATGACAACGGCCATACCATGATGAAACTACCGGTTCTCGTCCGATCACCGAAGTCAAGCATCATCGGGCGCGGTCAGTACTTGGGAGGGTGACCACCTGGGAACACCGCGTGCCGTTGGCATTTTTTTTTTTTTAATTATTAGAAATTAATTTTTATATTTTATTATATACATTTAAATTCAACATCAAAATTTATTAAACATTTAAATGAATATCACGAAGTATATAAGTTTTTAAACAAAAATAATAGTCTATAAGCATCAATAAGGTGATCGTTGTTTTTTTTTGAAATTTTAATCATTCAAAAATTCTTCCACACGAACAAATGCAAATACTTTAATCTATATTACAATATATATGCTTATATTAAAATTGATATGTTTGTATTTATTTCTTCTATGAAATTTCAATCGCTTAGCAGTTCTCCTTGTTTCACATAAGCACAAATTCAAATATTTAAATCTATATTGATGTATTTGCTAATATTGTAATGCATTTGCTTATATTAAAACCTGTATATATTTTTGATTTTTTACGATTCAAAATCAAAAATTAATTTTCGCGATTTTAATACAGATCTATAATTTTGCATATAAAATCTACACATTCCCCAATATTAAAATCCATATATTTGAATACATACATTTTACAATACAATTAAATGGGGAAAAAAAAAACATTTTAAAATATACTTTACCATCGTACGGAAATTTTTATTAAATATTATATTTAAGATACCCAGAAAGATTTTTATGAAATTCAACGATCTTAAAATTAATTAAAACAAATTTAGGATTATAATTTTTAGATATTTATATATTATTTATAAAATACTTTATATTACTTTAAGTTAACGCTAATATTTACTTCATATTGGCGTAAAATAATACAGTATGTAGGATCTTGACTGAAAAACTGTGGCAAGTAAGAAAAAAGAGTTTTGAACCATTTTTGGAAATTTACTGATTAAAATCTCTCATCATTTGAATTATTATTCATATTATTTATGAAGGTGTTGTCTTACACTCCGAAACTATTATCGCGTTATTGTTTTAAACTATACTAAACTTTAAATAAAATATTTGATATCTCATTTCTATGCTTAGTATGTTGTTGTGACATATTTAAACAAAGAAATTTAGCCGAAAATGTACTTTCCCCACGGTCAGAAAATACTAAAAGTACGGATGTCTCTTCCAGGATTTAATATAGACAATACGTGAGATCTAAATAATCACACGAATATGATACTCTAACAAATTGCTATAAGTGGATAACTAATCAATCTATATTGAATTTAAAGGCTGCATTCAACTTAAAATGAACGAATAATTCAAATTCTGTTATTATTTTCATTATAAAAAGCAGAAATTTCGAAAAATTCGAACAATAATTTTGGCCATATTCACATTGTGCATTGAATTTTGCAAAGTTTTCATGTACAAAAACTGTTATTAATTTAACAAAAATCCAATATATAAATAATTTGATGTGTCCATTTATTATATGAAATACACTTTAAACTGATCAAGGTGATTAATTTAATATCGTTTTATACTATACTAAACTTTAAATAAAATATTTGAATATTCCTTCAGTACATTTCACTTTTGAACAGTAGTCCTTTACTGACTTGTACCTGTAAATTTGAACCCTGTATGTAAATAACTGAATTTTAGTTCAATACTCATGTCTGATGAAAACAAAAACAATGAAAAGTAGAATTATTTAAATGAAACTATGGAAATAACTGTACATACCAAATTTTTTCATTTTAAATTGAGTTTTTGCTTAAAAACTATTTAATAAATTCCATATTGGTGATAACATTAAACATTAAATAAAAATTATTTAAATTATATTATCACTATGCAATATTTCAAAATAATGTCTTGGTAAATAATTTCTAAAAATCATTTACAAAATACTTTAATGATGAAAATTACATTCAACTGATTTTCAGGTTTTATAATGAATTAGTCTCATAATTTTTTCTAATTCTGGTATATTTATAATGATTAAAAATTAACTAAAACATTTAAATATCTGAGAATTATTCGATTTGCAAATTTCATGTATATTCTATTTTATTTTGGATATAGATATCTACTGGATATTAGAACATCACAGGGATATCTAAAATATCCGTAGGATATCCAATGGAGCGACTTTTTTGGTAGTTGGTAGATATATATATTTGGATATCTATAAAATTAAGAATTTTATACTATATATTTATTTATTTAGTTATATTAGTTTGGGGATAAAGTTATCCATTATTTTTTTCCGGTAGACGTCTGTAGTGATCGCTATCTCGTGAGGTATCTATCAAACAATTTCAGATTTATGCTCGTTGGAAAGGTGACATTTGACACTAAAATATCCTCTTGCGGTTTTTTGTTTGATTCATTCAGTTATGAGTACAAGGTTTTAAAAATAGAAGACAACAAACAGAAAATTCGATACATTTTAGTTTTTCTTTTATAATGGCGAAAAAGCTAACCAGGTGGCTAAAATTCTGAAAGGTGTTTATCGTCCTATATATGACTGTAACAACCAGTTACGCACAATTTCGATTTCGTCGATTCCATTTGGATAATAGCAATTTAAAACTGCTGGTAGAGGGAAGGCGCCCACTTTCTAAAACTTTCGCAAAACGGACGTAGCAATCATTTTCGGCAAATTTTCAAAAGATCTTGTTTTGTTGATTTTTCAGTTCTGCTTCGTCATTTGAGGTTGGATGGATGTTTGAGTGAATGTTCCTTGTCATTCATCTTGCATAAAGGCAAATCTAACAATATGCTTCGTGCGTTAAAGGCGCAATTAACTTAGGATGGTATTTGCAGCTCATCAAATAGCTTTCAGCCTTACAGTAATGCTATATTCTATGTTAAAAAAATAAATAGGAAATTGGAGTTACAAGTAAAAGAAACCGAGAATCTAACTATTAAAAATGTGAACTTTGTGTGAACTGCTTTTTCTTTTAAAATAATTTACACATCAAAAATAAATAAATTTTGATTCGGGAATTTTTTATTACATTTTTAAATGTCCAAGAAAAATAATTAGCCTTACCAATAAAATGTTTGCTTTTGTAATGGTTTGAATTTCTTAAAAAACATGCTTCATTTTCATCAAATTAAAAAAAAGTAGATATTTTAATTTCTATTTATGGGAAAAATGAATGAATATGAAAGAATTTATTTAATGAGTTGAATGAACGCAAGAAATAAAATGAAGTGTTAGTGAAAAATTAATTACAACATGCTATTAAAAATTGTTCTCGGCTTTTAAAAAAAAAAAAAAAAAAAAAAAAAAA
>JAPDSC010077248.1:0-14073 GCA_026290005.1 Latrodectus geometricus | reverse complement strand
CATATATATATATATATATATATATATATATATCAACAAACATCAATATTGCGTTTTGGGCAAGAAAATCCCAGTGTGTAGTCTTTGAGATTGCGATAAACAGTAAATTCGATTTGGAAATCTAGAAACACTTTAATGAAACATTCCAGAAGGGAAGCTACTTAGTTATTTTACTTTCAGCAGGATGGTGCAGCATGCCATGAATAAGATCTTGAGGTTTTTACATCAAGGCAAAATCTTGTGTCCTGCTTCTCTTTGTCCTGTCTTTCTGTAATTCTTTCTCTTAGGGACTGCTGAAGAGAAGAGAAGAGCATACTAAATAACTTATTATATACACTATATTTAAAAATAGCCCAAAAGCACTTGAAGAACTAAATATTAGTATTCTGGATGTTATCAATAGCATCACAACACAAGAACTGACAAGAGTATATATAAATCTTCTCAAGAGTGCTCATATGGGTAGTGAAGGGTACTTTCAGCACCTACAATGAATTCAAATAATCATATCTAATACAATGCGTTTTATTTCATACGTTGGCTTTATGTGCGGCAATTTGTATAAGCCTGGTTGTTTTCGTACAAACCTTAGATGTAGTGAATTTATTAATTCTTGATTCTATCACACTGCTACTGGTAATACTAACTTTGCTTAAAATTCTGAGCTGAAATTTTTTAATGAATGTAATTAATTTATTTCAATCCTTAATTTAGTAGAATTATTTTTCTTCTTGCCTATGATAAATTTAACATTTATCAGGATCAAGATATGATAGTTAAAAAATCAGTGTAAACTGAATTCTTAAATCCATTTATTTCCAATTGAACAATTTTCGAAATAATTATAATATTATATTATTATTGAAATATAATAACTAATTGGAAATGTATCTTTCAATTCATTTTAAAAAAATTAACAATATTTCTAAATTTATTAGATTGTAATAAATAGATTTCTTTTAAAAAATTCAGTAACTTCTATCAACCAAAATTATTCAATTTTCTAATAATTATGTCTTCTTTCGTAAAAAAGGTTTACTTAAAACTTTTAGATATGGCACTTTTAAATTCCATCATTCAAAATTTATTTAAATTTTTGGAGAAAACTATTTGTAAGAAGGTTTTTTCAGAAGAATTGTTTTAGCCTCTTCAAAATAAATGAGAAAGTTTTGCTTTTTGTTCATCTTCATTAAACTAATTTTATAAAATATCTGTAAATTTCTCTTCATTATTTGTTGTAATAATTCAAATCTTACTGTATTTGCTTTTATTTTCTCTATTATTGGAACATTATTTTTATGTTCCAATAATATTATTAAAGCAATATTATTAAATCAATGACAAACTGAATTACAAAATAAATATACCTATTTATACATACATAATATATTTCTTTAAATTTTAGTTTTTTGACATTTATATAGTTCTGTTCTCTATAGAATATAGGATTATAATATTTCTTCCTTTGATTTTAAAATTTTATTTTTAGTAGATCAAAATACATTGTGTCATAATTTAATTCCTTATATTTATATATGTAATATAATATTAATCAATAATTATTGAAAAATTTTCTAAAGTTATGCATTGAAATTAAATATATTATTAAAAGAAAAATCTATTTATCAAGTTAATTTGGTATTTCACAAGATTACATTTTTTCTAATCTTCTTGCTAATATCTACATTATTATAAAAACTTTATACTTTACAAATGACAGCAGTACTCGTATAAATAATGATCTTATTTTATAGTTTTCAATTTATGAATTTTTATTTTTAGTTTTCAGTTAAGGAAATTTTAGAAATTATTTACTTTGTACAGGCATTTTTAATTTAGACTAACAATAATAATTTAAAATCTGAACTTGAAGTTATTTTTGTTGAAATTTTATTAGATACTAATCCATATGATATGAAAAATTTCGAAGTTTTAAACTTAACAAATAAATATTTAAAATATAAGTATTTCTTTTTAAGTTTATGAAAATTTTATTTTCAAGGAGTTCATTAATAACAATCTATACCAAAAATTTCATCATTCGTCATTGAGTAGAGCAGTAATCTAAATATAATTCTTTTCAAGTCTTTCAAAATCAATGAATTCTCCAGAAAATATGTCAAAATGATATTTAGCATCAACACATCAATACAATAATTCACTTAAACATTAAATGTTTTTAACATTAATATAATTTGTCTAATGTTCTCGAATTTTTTCATGTATTTAAAGATTTTTAGTTGAATAAAAACTTATGCATTTGGTTTTAGACATAATTTTTATTTCATGATAAACATATTAATGTTGTTATTATATTTTTATTCCAGAGTTTATTTATATGCATTTTATACTTGTATTTTTTTATTATTTTAATTGAACATTCCATTCAATTTATGCTTTTATTTGTATTCGTAGAAGCACTAACGATTTTTAATCTAATGTTAGAATATATTGAAATTTATTTTTTAATTATATTTGCAGAAAACCCCTACTTTTTTGTTACATTTACTCATTTCCTTAGATGACGTTGGTGATGTGAATATAGACTATTTCCTAATCAATGCTGCTCTCACCATAGCCAAGGCAATGTGTTAGAAATATAATAGGTTTTAGTAACGATGTAAACACAAAAATATTTTTAAATAATTCAGTTATATGATCACTTTTTCTCCAAGAAACATATAGAAAATATTTTAAAATATCTAGTATGAAAATAGTAGTATGTAAAATATAAGAAATTTCTAATCTCTCCTTTAATCAAATTAGTTAATGAAGTTAAAAATAAATATGGAAGTGGAATTTCTTCCGATTCTAGTCTTCAGCTATAACAGATTACTTTACATGCGCAATAAAGGTAATATATTATCCATCTGCACATTATTTGTTATTACATTTTATATTCATAACA
Organism: Latrodectus geometricus; assembly: GCA_026290005.1. NCBI lineage: Eukaryota > Metazoa > Arthropoda > Arachnida > Araneae > Theridiidae > Latrodectus > Latrodectus geometricus. The sequence goes on along the minus strand of JAPDSC010077248.1, from coordinate 11,165 downwards.
TTATTATATTTTATGTGAATTTTATTTTAATAGTTCCTAGTTTTATTATGTTTTTACTTTCATAAATTGTTTTTCTTTTTGTACAAAAATTATATATAACGTCTTTACTTCTTAATGAATAATTATTGAAACATAAAATTCTATTTACTTTTAACTCCTCATATTCAGAATTGTTTTTAAATGCATTTTGAGAAGTAAATCAACAATGACTCATGATGATTTTTAGTCCACATTCGGAACTACTGAAGTGAATAATAGACATTCATTCAATACTCCATTTAGTTTGGCTAATTTTTACTTAGTAAATTAGTTCTATTTTCATCATGTAACAATCTGTTGACTGGACATATTTAGCTTCAATTAAGGTTATTATAAATAGAAGAACATATAGCCTTCATACACAGAAAAATATTTTAAAATATCTTTTAAGTCGTCAACTTAAATATTCATATTGAAGTATTCTTCGATTTTCATAGCTCTCAACAAAAAACTATGAAGAAATTGTGTCATATTTAAAACTAAAGTAGTTATTTTAAATTTAAATCTTTTTTATTTAAGAAAATATTTCAGAAATCTCAATTAGATTTATGTATGAACTGATAATATGCTCTATGTAATCTCATAAAAATGTTTATCTATTGGCAAAAACAATTTAGTAGTACAAATTTCCCATGAAATATATACATGATTGTGAAAGAAGCTTTAAAAGATAACTGAAAAAGAATAAATTAAATCTGAAAAATAAATTGTTCAATGAGGTTATTAGATTTTTTATGACAATGAGGACTTTTTTAATACTCTATGATTAGGTTAATACTGTTCTTATTTCCAGAAGTTCCTTTTTTCTTTATCATTTTCATTGAACATCGCATACTGTCATCATGATAACTTCAATTAGTATTTAAGATGTTATCGTTTGCATTTAAGAAACTAAAAATAAAAAGAGATAAAGCTATTTATCTCGCTTAAAATGATTTTGACATACAATTAATTTTAACACCATTGTTATAAAGTTTTCTTAGGTTATTCTTTTGTGAGAAACCAATTATTGAATGTGTCTTTTAAGATGGAACAAACTCCTAAGTAGTTTTTAATTTTTTATTTAAAACCTTTTTTTTTAAATAAATGATTTGAAAAATCCTATAAGATTATATTTAATGCATTGATTGGCTTAAAAATAAGTAAATGATGAAAACTCTTTTTAACTGTTTCTCATTACATATTTTCTTATGAACTTCATTTTTCTTATTTTTTTATTTGTCATTATTTTATTATCTGCTTAAAAATCCATGCATATTGAACAATTAGGGAAAAGATTTTTAATGAAAAGAACAATGTATTTTTTGTTCTTTTTATTTATTTTTTTCTTTGATAAAAAGGAGTAGAACTTTTTACTGCCTTTGAAAAGACTTCGCAAAAAAATATTGATTACTGTATTACATATTCTGTTCAGTGAATTATATTTCAATGAAGATTAATGAAATTTCTGATAAATTTCGATACTGAATAATTCGCAGATGAATACAAAAGAATTAAATTAATATTATAAATATCTAAGCAAATTCAAAAAGCTTCGTAATCCTTGTCAACACATTGATACATATGCGCTCTTCGTCACAGCTTGATTTTTTCTCTGGTCTCTTCAGGATAAACGTTGACAATAAGGTTATAATCTAGGACAATGTAAGCAACTGCAGTTATAATTCTGTTTACAAATGTTCTTTAATAATAACTTTAAATAATAACTCCGTTTAATAATAACTTCTAAGATTTACAAAATATAGTTTATATGTTATAAGTTACAGTGAAAATTAATTAATTTTTTAAATAAATAGTTAATTATTCAATTATTTTTATTAGCATTAATACATCAAGAATAAAATTAATTATTTTTTTCTTTATAAAACTTCTGATTTTAGGAATATTATTCTTATAGAAAGTATCTAATATTTCTCAATTTATAATTGAAAATAAGTTTATTCTAAATAAAATTTGTTGCCATTATGAAAATTCATGATCTTGTAACATTGTCTCATGAAAAAATACGTGTTTTATGGAAAGAAATTTGTCTTAAAAAGTAAAAGAAATTAAAGAGTGCAGTATAAATTGCAATGAATGAGTTACTCGTTAAGAATTTGGTTTAACTACATAACCGGAAAGAGAAAATATTTCCCTTCTAAAGTTTATTCCTCTCCAGCAATTCTGAGTATTATTTGACTTTCAAACGTTAAATTACATCCAAAATATTTTAATTCATGTTTATCAATGATTCTGACGCATAGTCTCTCTGAACATTAAAATTTATTAATTAGAATGAATGCCTACATATTAGAATTGCACATTTCCCTTGAGTTGAATTTTATGGTTTTCGATTTACTTTACCTTATTTTGCATACGATTCAAAACATTGTTTACTTACATTTGTCCATTTCACTTTTGAAATAACTGATTCTAATTAGAGTATTTCCTTAGTTAAGATTTGTATCATACATTAGTATTAAGTATTATACATTTCTTGGGGGTAAACTTTTGTAGACTTCAGTTTACTTCGAATCAAAATTTTGTTTTGCATTCGTTTATTACTTTTCCAAAATAAGCTTGAATCCTCTAACTTAAATTATTCTTAACATCCCAAAATTAAATATTTATCATGGAGTTCATATTTACACAAATAAACTAAAAGCATTGCAAATAGTAAGCTTTCATTCATTTATTCCCCAATTGTGCTTTCACTGGTTTAATTATATTCAAAGAATAAAATAAGATTTTTACACTTAACTCTATTTAAAACGTTTCTTTTCCTTATTTTTTACAGTTTCATATTATGTTGAAACATTATTCAATACAAAGTTTTCAATAATATTTTAACATTATTCAAAATATAATATGTTTAAGTGTAAATTAACCATATTTATTATGATCACAAAAAAGAAACATAAGTTATTTTCTTTATTTCACGTATTGCTTATTCTCAAAATAATTTTTAAAAACACGTGTCTACATTTATTTGCATTGCATTGTTTGATGACACAAACTTCCAATGTTTTTATCTATTAAAAAAATAATAACACCATTAGTAAGAAAAGTAATAAAGATTCCTCCTCTTTCATCTTCTCTTTCAGCTTTTTTCTTTCATAATGTTTAATTTGCATTGTATCTATATGTTTTTCAATCTAAACTATTTAACACGTTTGATTACATTACATTAGTAGGCTATCATTTAAAGTAAATAAAACCACCAAAGAATTATTTTGAGTTTATTATCCATATCAAAACTTTAATAACACTGACAATTTCATGAAAATATATAAAATAAATGTCAGTTCATTTTTCAATATTGTTAACTTTTCATTTAATAAAAAAGGTGTCTCATTTGTCATAAGAATGAAATGTAATCGTTATTGTAGATATGACTACATTATTTTTTTTAGTGTATGAAAAACTAAATTTAAATTACACTTGTGGTTAGTACATGAAGGCATTATCTCTGCATTCTATTTCCATTTATTCCAAATATCATATGTCATATTTGTAAATTATGCTTTTAATAACTTAATGGATCCAAATACTTAACAATTATTTATTCTTGCCTGTAAATATTAAAATGTAAGGCATCAAGTCAATAAATAAAGTTTGAAAATTCATTTTATATATAAATCAGAGTTACTTTATCTAATAAAATAATGAATGCTCCTTTTTAAAGTCTATTAAGAAATTTAATCTATATAAATAAACATATATCTTTATAACACTGTGAATAAAATCTTACTTTTTCCTATTATCGCATATATATTTTCTTCAAATTGCTTATATATTTGTATTCAACAAATATTTTGAAGGTAATGCAAATAAGTTGTCTTAGACTATGTTTTTCAAGTACAATATGTCATTTAATGATATAGAATTAAGAATTCTTTATTTATACATATTTAATGCGTGAAATAAAAAAATTAAAAATACATCTTCAAATTAAAAAAGAAGGATATATGACAAAAACAATTTATCTTAAGTAATTTTTTAATTTGATTTATATTTATTTATTTTTAAATAATTGTTATATAAGCAAGATTGTAATTAGACTAAAATATTATTAAGTAGTTTAATTTATAATAAATTTTAGTAGAGGACATAAAATTCATTTATACAATTATAATTTATAGTCTTTTAGTATCAAAGTAATATATTAAAACATGCATCAACTATTTCGGCAAATAAAATTTAAATATACTAAATAAAATAATTCACAAAATTTTAATTTTATTACTAAACATCAATTACTTCTTCATTATTATATTAACATGCATCAAATATCTTGACAGAATACATTTAAATATAATAAACAACGTAATTCATAAAACCCTAATTTTATTATTAATGCTGGAAAGGAGTATCATGTTTTAAAACTTCAGATTAAGTTTCATTGAACATAATTATGAAAAAAAAAGTATAGGAAATCTTATTTAAAAAACTAGTTTCATAGCTGTAATTTAATATTTAATTTACTCTTGATTTTTCAAAAATTAAAATAAGTTGCTATCAGATTTTTCTGAAATATTTACATTAGAGTGCTAAATATGAACCAGATAAGTTTAAACTTCAAGCTTTTAAAAAGAGTTTTTATGCATTTCTTAAGATTGTCAACATATTTATTGAGAATAGGGCCATTCTTAGATTAATTCTTATTACCGAAATTGGATGCAATACTAAACGTTGATTTTTCTCCATCAAAACGAATATATATTTGCTACAAGAAATAACCGTCATTATAAACTGATTAGAATATGCAAATGAAAAAGTTTTCTTAATTAATCAATAATGTTTTATCTGATAGTTCTCATTATTTAGTTTACAAAATCTTCATAGCTGTAATGAATAATCTTGCTCGATAAAACTGTGTAACTTATTTTCTCAAATGTAATGAACCGTTTTGAAAGTGTCATATTCATAAAAGTATTTTAATATTATTTTTTACTTTTAGTCTAATATATTTACTAGTTAATATATTTAGTATAATATATTTAATAGTTTTACTCTAATGATAAAAATTTACAAGAAATCTATGTTTTGATGTAAAAATCAGGGCATTACATATAAATTAAAATTTAAAAAAATTATGCCAGGTTTTCATAACCATCTCTTTTACTTATAAAATATTATCTCTACGTTTTTTTGTTTTGGTATGGTCTCCACGGTACTTGTTTTATTTTGGTATACATGTATTTATTTAGTTGTCTTAATTTTGAAATCAAAGTGACTCTCCCATCTTTATTATTATGTGCATTAAATTTCATTACAGTCCTATGTACCCTGCTTGCAATTTTCATTATTGCTAATTGTATTAAAATAATAATCACACACTTTTCCAGACAACACTGACATGATTTATTACAAAAAATGAAAAAACATTGAAAAGTATTAAAATGATTAGAAACAGCATATTAATAAATTAAATTTTGAAATTAATATAATTACATTATTAGAATCATTTACATTTTAAAAATTTGTTACTTATTCCTTTTAAGATTTTGGAAGAAACCAATTTCATGTTTGGATTCCATTTAGATTTGTTAATTATTTTTCACAAATTTTTATGTTAAATAGAGAGAAATTCAAGCAAATATGAGATATTTGGAATTTTATTCAATTTTTTTTTCTTTTTCAAAGAATTCGTTTGATTATCTATTTTCTAAGTGTTTCCGTTATACAATTTAATGGAAACTTCATTATATAGTTTAATCGAATAATATATTATTTAAAAGGATTTATATGCAAGATAATATTTATCTTCTCTACAAATCCTTATAAATAAAAAAGTGAAAATGAATACTTTACTTTAAATCTTCCTTTGCTAAATTAGACTAAAAAAATATGCATAGTTTTTAGTTTCTTGATGTAAATATAATCTTTTTTATTTCATATATAATCTTTATTTTTATCTATAAAATCTCGATTATTTTTCTTGCATTAAAAACTACAAGCCAGGTTATAAATGATTCAATTTTTCACTATATTGAAAGAAATGAATGATTATCCAAAACTTTTAAAATCAATTTTTTGTATTTTTGCTTTTCAGTGATTTATATAAAAAGTATAAAGTAGTATTGCCACTTTAAATAATTGTAGATGATTAGGATAAGCTATAATCAAGTAAAGGAATAAAGAAAAACATTTCACCAAACAAAGAATAATCTCACAATAATTATATTATTCACATTTGTTTAACATAAATGTTTTTTCTAGTTCTAATAGCGGGGACCCTTGAGCAAGAACATTAGCCACAACAAGGCCGGAAACTGCTACTCATTTTATCGTTACCCGGTGGGCACCTATGAACCAAGTCACGGAGGTACGAGTAGAATCGCCCACGCCACACTACCACAAACCGGTTTATAGGGCGGGCCACATTCATCCGTCATCTGAGGAAAGGACAAGAAACACAGAGGGAGAAAGAGAAAGTACATCCATTCCCGAGCCGGGATTCGAACCCAAGTCTTTTCCATCCGTAGTCAGTTACGCTGACCACTAGACAGGTTGGGCGGCTTAACATGAATGTAATAACTAAAATATTTTACTTTCAAAACTGAAAATCAGAATGAATTAAAAATGTTTATTTGTACGGACTATTAATGTAAACACAACTTTGAACAATATATTTATTTATTAACAGGGGAATTAATTTAATCTAATTAACATCCTATTTTATAAAATCTAATAAATATTATTGATAATAACAATTAAATAATAATTGATTCTTAGTACTATCTATTCTAACTATTGTTTTCAGTTGTAAAGTAAAAAATGAATTATTTTGTGCAAAAAAACATGAAGCTTATAAATTCTGTTTTAATTACAGCTGCTTTATACCTTAAAGAAGTCCATTTGCTAAAAGCTATAAATTCCCTATAATTTCTTATAATAAAAAATTTGATTGTATATATTTTTTTTATTTGTTTTTCTAAATTTTAAGAAGAAATATTATTAACTAATTACATTTTAATGTTTTACATTTAAGGTATTTTTTTTCCTTTTCTAAATTTTTAAATTGAAAATTATTTCTTTAAAATTGAAAAACAACTTATCTTAGAATATTAGATATTCTTAAGAATTGGAAGAGATCGTAAAATGATTACAAATTTGTAATTAAATTTGTTTGCTTGAAAGAAACTTTGTACCTATAAATATAAATTGTGAAGCATAATTATCATCAATGATATTAATTTTTTATCTAAACCTATTTAAAAGATACTGTATTTCAAAAAAATCTCATTCCAAAAAACTGATCGAAATAATTTGTTAATTCATAAAGATAATTTCTAAAATATAGAGAATATCATTCGAGAAAAATAATTAGTACATTTTTTCAAAAACGATGTAAAGCCTGCGACGTAAATAAGTTAATTTTTAATTATATTTCCTAAATGTTTCATGTTTTTAAATTTAAAAAAATGAATTATACCTATGAAAATATAATAATTTCCCAAGAAAAATGTAATGAATGAGCCACACTAATTATATTTTTTATGACAATTTAATAAATGTTTTTGTCTATTCTCATCAAATTCTATTAATATTATCAAATTCATCGAATGCTATTCATTTCTTGTATCTAATATATTAAGTATGTATGTGTATTTAATTTTTTGTTTAATAAGAATTTCTTTATTAATTTAAAAAAAACATTCTCTAATCTAAATATTATATAAACTATTTCACTTTTCGCATTTTTTCTTGGCTATTTATAACTTAGTTGTTTAACTAATTTTCTAGAGTCATATCCATGAGGATAATATTAAGTACATTTTTTTTAAAAAAATAACTTTACAAATTCCAGAATATTTGTTTAAGATTTCATTAATTAAATTTTACTTAAAGCCCTAATTTAAAATATAATGGTCGAACAATAGTTCCTTTTGCTTATTACAAAATTGTATAAAAGAAAGCATTTTCTCTTAAAATTTGAATAAAAATATTTTGTAAGATGCTAGAAAATTTTTACTAAATTTAAATTTAAAAAAAGTTTACTAAAATTAATAACTATAATTTCTTAAAACAGGTTCTTTATAAAAATGTCCTTCAGAATTTTTATTTAAATAAGAATTCAATTTTTTATGATAAAGGAAATAATTATGCAATGAAATTTTTACTACTCAGTGAAACTTATTCACAAACATGTAAATGCATATTTTATTTATTTATCATTTCACAATTTAATTTTCAAAAACTAAATTTTTGTTTTATGTAAATTAAGGATTTATTTTTTTAATTAGAGGGGAATAAATTAAATTAAACTTAATCTGTAAAATACTTTAAGAGAAATGTAAAATTTTCATTTTGAAAGATGTGATAAATCTACAAAAAGTTTCTTCAAGAATTAAATTAAACTCAATGCGTTATTTTTGTTTTCATACTCAAGTGATTAAAAAAAAATGATTAAAAAAGATTTTTCATGTCATTTTCAAGAAGTATTGCCTCATCAAAAGAACCTAATTTAGCAAGATAAAAAAAGACATTTTTAACTGACAAAAAAGAAATTTAATAGATTAATTTTAGGACATTTATTATTCGATAAATTCTAAAAATGATTCTTAAATAATGATTCTCAAATTCTAAAAAATTATTTGAATATTTAAAAACTAAAGCTCTTTAATCTATGGCATTATATTTTTCAAATAATATTATAAAATGTTGAAGTTTTATGAATGTCTAACTATTATGAATGTCTAATTAAATGTTGAAAATTTTATAGTGATACATAAAACCGTATATTAATTAGACTATTAAGACTACTAAACTTCAGATATTTTTAAAAATCTGATTTAGAAGATAAAAACAAATTTTCTTGAATAAAAAATTGCTTTAAACTTATGTAAAATAAATTTACAAAAAACTAGTTTAGATAAAGAATATATTCTTAATTTTAAAATGAATTTAAATGCTTTAAAAAATCAGTTATCTTTATTTTCTCAGTATGAGTAAAGCCAAGTAAATGTTTTAAAATTTATGCGACATTTAATATTGCAAATTTTTTATATGTGCTATGCTTTCAATTTTGGAAATATTTTTTATATGTGACCAATAATAAAATTTACCTTTAAGATATTAAATTACCTCTTTATAGTCTTGGAAATTTTATTTAATACTAGCTTACACCACCTATTTTAAATATTTTTCAATACATATGAACAACTAGTTTCTGTATTTGGAATGTATCCATTCCTCCAATAGAAGTTAAACAGATGTTGTACTATTGTAGAGAGAGCTTAAAAGTTTACTTTTGAACTCTCTCTGCAGACGTAGATTAAGTTAGTGAATTTCACTTCTTTTGAAAGATATAGTTGAACTATCAAAACAGTAATTTTTTTCTTGGGGTACTTAAAATTTTAATGCATGTCTAATTTTATAACATGTCTGTGGTTTTATGGCACAGTCATTTCAACTTATCTGTGCCATATTTAAAAAGCCATTGCGGTTTCTTTTTTTTTTCCTCCAACAGATTAGAAGTTTTAATTGGATGAGCAACTTTTGAATTATTTTGTGACTGAAATATTGAAATTCAAGATAATAATAGTTTTATGTATTTTTCTTTCTCAAAACTTATAATGGTATAACTTTCCTTTTTTCTGATTGCAGTTGCATTTAAAAGTAGTAAATAGCACCTACACTAACTTTTCTCATGAATATGCTTTAAATGGTCTTGACATTTTGAAACATTTCAAAAAATCAATGTAGTATAAGTATGTCGCATTTAAAAACTTTTAAAGGCCGACTCAGAACAAATATTTGAGAGAATTAGAAAGGATTTTTTCATCCTTAATGAATTAAAAATAATATAGTGTCATTAATTAGAGAACATCTGTAAAATTTTAAACAATAAATATAGTAGCAACCATTGCGATCGAAGAATTTCAGTACCTCTTTTAATTCCAGTAGAAGCGCAACCAGCCATCTTTACTTTAAATTCTAGGAGTGTTTTTACTAAATTTTAAAATCAGTTTACCCTTTACCAAAAACCACATTTTCATCTTAATAAGCATTGTGAATATATTATGATTATGAATCTGAGGTTGCGTGTATATTATTTAAATGAATTATTTAAACTTTCTAAGGCATATTTATTAACATAAGAGAATAAGAGTTAAAACATTCAAACATCACAGATGTTGCCAACGATTCTTATTATCAACGATCTTAGTGAGCGTATCTTATTTCAACATGTTGCCACTGCTGGCTAACAAACTTTTATACTGAGTAGTGTTGCCACAAATCTTTAAAAATATTAAGTAGTTACATGTTAGTAAACTTAATAATTATTAAATAATTACAAGGTCTAATAATTAAATTACTGTTTAATAGTTATAATTTAGTTAGTGTAAAATCATGAAGAATAAAATTGAGAGTAGTTATGATTCATAATCAAAACATTTGAATCAAATAATTTTCCATAATGTTTACTAAAATTTTACTTGCAGATATTACCTAAAGTAATCCTTATTATTTCAAATGATATATATAGATTAAGGAAGAAAAAATCCATTATTTTTACATGAACTTCATTTAATATGTTTTGTATTCACACCGTACAAAAACGACTTAAAACTGTCTTATAAACAATTTTTACCTCCTGGTAAATGCTACGACTGCTAACATGCCTTTCAAATAATCACATTCTGTTATGTCTGTGATTCATAATTAATACATTTCTGTGATTTTATCAACATTTTCGACGACGGTTCACGTGTTCGAGTTCCATTTTTAACTTCAAAAATACCTGAATGGAAATTGACGTGACCAAAAGTGCACGTAAATGGATATTACAGTATCGGAATCCTAAGCAACATCCTCAATTTCAGTCGTCTGGCTTGTTATAACATCGTTTTCGAAACAAAAATTATAAAATGTACCATACTTTTTTCTTCTCTTTCATTTTTAACATTCTGTAACCCCCATCTGAATTGACCAAATCAAAATTAGCAAAATAGTTTTAGTGCAAAATGCCACCTTTTCAGGGAGAATAAATCTGTTTGACTTGCATGTTCAGCCATCTACCGAAAAAAATGTAAATTTCTTCTTCCCTACCCTAATATATAAAGATATAGAAGTAGAGGAATATGTATAACTTGCGAGATAAATAAATGATGAATCAGTTTTCTGCGTGAGAATATTTG
>JAPDSC010077245.1:24570-40557 GCA_026290005.1 Latrodectus geometricus | reverse complement strand
TATAATGCTGAAACGTAGTGTTTCGCAGGGCTCGAATAAAGGGTAGAGCCACGGGTTGTAACACACCAGAAATGTAGACAGAACCTGGATTCATCTGAAAAGATGACGTCTCGCCATTCATGCGCCCAGGTTCGTCGTTGATCACACCATTGAAGGCGCTCTTGTCTATGACGCAGCGTCAAGTGAAGCCGCGGCCATGGTCTCCTAGCTGAGAGTCCATGCTGCTGCAAACGTCGTCGAACTGTTCGTGCAGACACTTGTTGTCTTCCAAACGACCCCGTTTCTTGACTCACGGCTCGTTACGTGGTTGCACGATCCATTACGACCATGCGGATAATATGCCTGTCTTCTCGGCTGTTAGTGATTTGTGGCCGTTGAGATCCCACATGGCGTTCCGTATTACCGTCCTGAAACCATTGATTCCATATTCTGCTAATAGTCATTGGATCTCGACCGACGCGAGCAGCAATACTGCGATATGATAAACCGCAATCCCGGTACGCTACAATTCGACCTTTATCAAAGTCAGAAACGTGCTGGTACGCATTTCTTCTTCTTACACGAGGCATCATAACAACTTTTCACCAGTCAACAACGTTTAAATGCAATTTGTGTATGAGGAACCGGCTGAACAATTTCCTCATTTAAACATAATGTAGGTGTCGCTACTGGCGCCTGCTGTGTCGGAATGCGCTGAAAAGCTAATCATTTGCATATCACAGCACCTTCTTCCTTTCGTATTTTCACGTCTGTAGCATGTCGCCTTCTTTGTGAAGCAATTTAATGGCCAGTAGTGTATTATTAAAGCTTAAAATTTCAATTTTATAATTCGTTAATAAACTTTTAAATAACTGATGTTAAAAATATAAAATTAAAAAAACTGATCAATGCAATTTAATTAGATTAAAAATATCAATGCAATTCACTGATTTGCATAACAGTTAATGTATTATTTGCCAAAGTTTTGGTTTTGTTTAGAATGGCATTAGAGAGATCATTTAGAGATGTTTAGAATTTTTATTTTCATTCACTCTGCAAACATTGTTCGAGATATTTTCTTTTTGAATTGTATTTTGTTCTTATATTAAATTAAATTTGATCATATTGAAAAATAAATTTGATTACATCGAAATTACATGTAAAAATAAGAATTTTGAAATTACTTTCTGTCCTCTCCAATTTTAAACGTATATTCAATTTACTGATATCAAAAGTACTGAAAAATATTTCCATAAAGAAATATGCAAAAGATACTCGCATAAAAATACTTTTTTTCATACATATATTTACATTACATGTAATGTTATTTATTAAACATTAAGTTTAGGTCACAAATATCGAAAATAAACCAGTTTCATTTGGATCAAACCACATTTTTATATTAGAATAATTTATCAAATCTATGAAAATCATAATATAAATGTTCACGTATGAAAAGGCCCTATATAATATTTTAACAAATAGTTTATACCCAGAATTTTACTTTAAATCATAAACATTTTAATATATGTACAATGAAAGGAATTTTTTGCTTGTCATTCTAAAAATCTTTCAACCAAATTTAAACCCACATCTCTGCAAAACAATATTGCTAAATTAAATAATATAAAATATTACAGTTATGAAATTTAAATTTATATTTCCTTTATTTAAATGTAAATTTTTAACCTTTTTCAGTATATTCAGACATTTTGAAACTAATAAATATATTTACAAATCAATTAAGTTTTCATCAATCTTAAATATAAGAAGCATTAAAAATTTAATATTAAAGAAAATTTCTTTTAATATTATTTTTTGAAAGCCTTGTATCCGAACTCCAACTAATCCATCTCACCCATTTTCATCACAAATCTGATTCTATATAGTTCCTCATCACTCGTTGCCATTTGTAATAAGTAAAACTATTTCTTTTTCGAATTTCTTTTTCAACTTTAACTTTTTAGTAAAACTATTTATTTTTCAACTTTTAATAAAATTTGAAAGGATAGAAATTTATCTAAAGTCTTTCTACTTCTCTCAGTTTCAAATATAGATTAATTAGCAACTTTACAAGGTAAACTTCATTAAATATTTAAACTTAAAAATTTTAAATTTTGCTTAATATGGTTCAATGTTTGTAACTTATATCAGTATTTTTGCTTCCACAAAATTTAAAAAAAAATTGCATTCTTAGATATATTATTTTAGAAATTTGTCATTCAAAGTTCATGAGACATCAAATATTTGTTTTATATTTAAACTGCAAAACAAAATGATTAAATATTTTATTGAATTGTATATTAACAATTCTAGTCCAAGGCATTCTAGTAGTAGCATTAATCTACACTTATAAATGGGTTGCATTTTACTAGCAAAAAACTGATATAGGTTAGAAAAGCAAACTTTTCTAACATCTAATATAAAATGAAAATCCAGACCATTGGATACTCAAATTAACTGCAATCATTATATTTACAATACAAAAATCATCATTATCTTTAAAGTAAAGCTGGATTTAAACTTAATTTTATATAGTTACAATGGTTTTTAATTATAAGTAAATAATTGCTGAAATAAACAGAATGAAGTTTATTAAGAATCATTTAAACGTTTTACAAAAATTTTCTTTTAGAAAAGTTAGATACTTTTTTTACTTACAATCCAAAATATACTAAAATTCCTTATTTATTTTAAATGCATAACTAAAAAATACATAATTTATGAATAAAAAATTATTTTATATTCTATACATGATGCAGTCACATGAAAGTGACCACGTTCTTCTGATGTCTATGTTAAATAACTAATCACAGAAAGCTGGTGAAAGCATAGAGCAGTCGAGCGTAAGTAAATTTTTTATGAGAGCTTTGGAAAACATTGCAATTGTTGGCGTAATGTAGAAACGGAGTGTTTTTTTCTGCAGTCTAAAAATGCATAATCATTGGTGTTTGGGCCAAGGGTGGAAACATTTTCAAAACGGCTAAGTTTTGGAATTGTTTACGTACCGCCGTAATGAAAAAAAATATAGCGCAGCACAAGTTGAGATTGTCAAAAATCAGCAATTGAAACTGACAGTGATAAATGTGGAGCACTAATGGCCATAGACGACTGTGAACAATGATCATATATGATTGAGGTGGAGATGCGTACTAATAAATATACGTGCTATCATTGAGTAACTGACCAGGCTAATGATCCAAAGAGCTGATAACAGTGTCCCTAAAACTACTATTCAGTGAACGTTGCCGCCTTTGGGCCTCCGAAGCAGAGTGGAGACTCATGTACCTATGCTGTTTACTGTTCATCAGCAACGAAAAATAGAATTTGCAAATGTGTACCACAACTGGATATCCACTGAGTGGTTAAGCTTAGTGTTGTAGTGTTTTCTAACGAATGCGTAGTGCTTTCTAAATCTCTGAAAGCAAACACCCTTCATACCACTGCATGAACTATCTCGGTGGTCTGGACATTATAATCTGGGAAATATTTTTCTAGTGTTCTGTGGATTCACTCATCATCGTAGAAATCATGATGTAACAACAAAAGTACACACCTATCCTTGCGTCACGGTATCTTCTAGCATTACAATGTGAAGTATCATACAGCTGGCGCTGCAAGTCCCTGGTCTTAAAAGCATCAGGACCCAGGCTTAGGGATCTCAACTGATTTAAACTCAATTGAGAATCAACGGATCCTCTTGATGGTTGGATTCCCTAATCACCCTCTGAATGGAGTGTAATAGCGAAACTGCCCATGGCACTGAAGTTGGCTCAACATTCCCCAGAACACTTTTAGAAACCTAATTTATTCTCTTTCTGTATGTTTCGCAGCCTTCCACTCTGCAAAAGGTGGTTGTTCTGGCTTTTGACAAGTGGTCACATTTATGTGACTGGGCTGTGCATTTTTCCATATATTATAAAAGATAATATATTTATAATTCGTACATATGAAATATAAAACTATTGTTTTTTACTTTTGTAGTGTTGTAGTGTTTTCTAACGAATGCGTAGTGCTTTCTAAACCTCTGAAAGCAAACACCCTTCAAATCACTGCATGAACTATCTCGGTGGTCTGGACATTATAATCTGGGAGTTTATAATCTGGGAGTCTGGACATTACTCATTACACAAAAATATCGGGAGCATTGATATCAACATTTTTTATTGTAGACTTTCAGGAAAATAACAGAAATTTAAAAATACAAGAAGTTTATTTTTAAATTTACAGCAAAGTAATTGATTTTTATTTTTATAATTAATTCATTCACTAATAAATCAAGCCGTTAATTTATTGTGGGTTTAAAGAGAACTGCTACTTTTTTATTTATGAGTATGTTTCAAAGGTTTTTGAATTAATATTTTTGAGCTTCATATTCAAAATAACTTAATGGTTGTATATTTAAGAAGGTTAATGGTTAATCAAATTTTCATAAAAGCCTATATCTATACTCTAAAAACCTAAAAATTATTCGAATGGTAATTTCATAAGAATATGAGTTTGAAAACGTATAATTCAATTGTTGGTTCTTCAAATTTGTCTTTTCTATCACATAATTTTTTATTTGTCTTTTCTTTGACATAATTATATTGAGTTAAAATTTTTACTAATTAATCGTTTTTTAATTTTACTTAATTAGCCAAAAATTTATTTATTTGACATATGATCTTACATCCAAAAACACTTATACAATTTGTTTAATATACCTTGATAAGTGTGTCTTATTGCCTTTATATCTTGAAAGAAAAATTCATCTCCCGCTTCAAGAAAATAAAAAAAAAATCGCTTGAAAATCAGGAGAAAATGCACTTTGACATTCTTATTTGAAACATTCGCATTTCATTTTTGAAATGTTGCTTGTTAAGCTTGAATTGAATGCTCTTAGTCTTCAGCTTTGAAATTTTATAGAAATTTCTTATCATTCCTAAAAATTATTTTTCAAGTTTGTCATTCATTTTTGACATACTTACGTCTAAATTTGAAAATCTTGTCAATTAAGTTTAGATTGAATATTCTTAGTCTGAGGCTTTAAAATTTTATAGAGGTCTTATCATCATTAAAAAATTATTTTCAAATTCATTTTTTCTCATTCAAGTTTGCTTTTATGTGACATTATAATAGTAATTAAGATTAGATCACTAAAAGTAATTCAAAAAGGATTAGTTTAATGAAAATGAGCATTATGTTTTAAAGGCTTTTGTTATTTGTAATGAATGACAAATAAAATTCAGAATGTTGCATAGTAGAAAATATATGCCTTTATTTATTTATTTTCTGTTTCTTTAATTGAAAATCACCATTTCTCAAACATATTCATTCATTTCACATATTCAGTTTGTCGTTTCACTTTCAATTTACTATAAGCAAACTTTTATGTATTTAAAACTTTTCAACACTAATTATTTTCTATTACCGTACTTTTACTTGTCTCAGAACCAAGGACATTTCTCCTTAAATATTTCTTATGATTAGTCTTTTAACATCGATGTTGAATAATAAAGATATATGTAAACGAGCAGCGGAAAAGTTGATCAAATGGTAAGAAACATATCTTGTGGAAAGGGTTAAGTCCAGACTCTATAGAAGAATATGAAGGTATGTAAATGTCGCATTTATACTTGTTAGGTGAAACATTTTTAATGTAGACGTTTGGACGTTTTAGCAGTTTTTTTCTCTTTCGCAACAAATATACAGTTTACTGTTTTAGAAAATGTTTTACAGGGTAATATATTATAAATTGTAGAAATGCTTTGTTTTTTTTCAATTACTTTAGCACACTCTTTGGCGGTTAAATTATCTTTTAGGTAATCTAACTGCCAAAGATTAAGTGATTTCAAGATATAAAGAAGACTGATTGAATTTTCTTCCATTATTTGAATATAACATTTATATCAAGATGTATATGTGGAATAATAATTTACATTTTCTTATCATTAATTCTTGTATTTTATCAGAATACTCAACGGGCCTTCCATGAAATAGACAATGATTATGATAAACAGAATATGCAAGTTTGCACTTGAACTTTACAAAATTACTCATCAAAAAAAAAAGAGAAAACCAAATTAATAGGACAATTTCTTTTTTTCTCTTTTAATAAGTTCTGTACATATTTTCCACATATGGTGTGTAATACCTAAACATTATATTGCCATAAAATCGAACAGCGAATTAATCATTATAGAATATAGTTTTACACACCCTCTCTCAGTTTGGGCTTTATAAAATGCCTCAAGGCATTATACTATTGATTGTTTTTAAATTTTTTAGGACATTTAGAACATTTTAAAAATAGATATAAAAATATCTGCTAAAATAATAATTTAGGTGATTACTACAGTTCAAATGATTCAATTGCAATTTATCATTTTTCTATAAAGAAGCTGAGGACATTTCACTTTGTGTAAGGTATTTTCTTTTATTTTGCTTTTATATTTTAACATCAAAATTTTGAAAATTTTTATATTTTGGATTATTTTACAGTTTTAGTACTTGAATAAAACAAAATAATAACGAAGGCTGAGAAATATATGACTTTATATTTTTATTCCATCCACTACATTTATATTTAAATTTGTATTATAATATCAGTTGGTTCTCTTTATAATAAATTTTCCTTTTAATATTTCATTGAATAACAAATAGTTTATAATATAAATCTTTATTATTTCAAATTCATTATTAATCACTTATTTAAAATATTTAGATTATAAACTTGATCATGAAATACAAATAAGAATGTCAATTTCATGCAATTAATCTAATAAAATTCGTAAGTATTTTCCGAATTAATACTTATCTCAATAACACTTTTTGATTTAAGTTTCATTCCAATTTTTAAAGTTTTAAGAAGAAACAAAATGTTTGCATTGTTTTATGAAAAACTACAAAATAATGAGTATTTATCGTTTGTTATTATCTTCTGATGTAATTTTCAAATATGAAGGTTATTATTCTAAAAAAATAAAACGGTTACTGTTAACATAATGATTGATTATGAGTAAATACAAATAATTTAATATTTACATATTCGTTGGACCTGTAGTGACCATAACACATGCTGTAGTGACTATAACATGTTGACCATAATTTGCTTATGAAAAAGAAAATCTTAATTTATGAAATTTTTAGCATTCTTTGTAAGTGCACCTTATAGAAGGAACTTATAATAATAATAAATAACTGTGATTAATTTCTTGAACAGAATCTAGAAATAGGCATTATTTGTTATCGAAATTAATGTTCATTTGCGATTTTTTTTTTTGCATTTGTTTTTGAAGTTTGCATTTGTGATTCTCTTCCCTCATTTTCGGCAAAAAAATTCGCTTATATCTTTATTTTATATAAAATTACAATATCCATTAATTGTTTTGAGCAGTGTATATTAATGTAAATAACAAATGATTAAAATTCTAAGAAATTTGCCATACATTATCTTTTCTAGGTGCAACAGTATAACTCTTGCGAGAAAATTTCGTCTACCGAATAAACATGATTTAATAACTGAAATGAATTCACGTATAATTGTTGGCCAATCAGTTAATCAATCATTTGAAATTCATATTGATCGTAGTGATTTACGTTGGAGGATTACACAGTAGTTCAGTAACCATTGAAAAAATATTTTTGATTGGTGAGATGGGAAGAAAACATGCTGGTCAAGTTAGCAACTGAGCATCTATGGCAACAAATATTGTAAGTAAAATTCCACCAACATGTAGTCATGCTTCATCCAGCTTAAACGTATCTTTTTTGCTTTAACATAGTAATCCAAAGACTATTCCTCAAAATACTATCAACATTAATAAAGTACGATTAAGATGTGAATACAATGCTTATTCCATCTTTAGGAAGCAGTTGAATATAGTTGACGAAGTGGACCCCTATTATAATAACGAAGAATGTATTTGGTAATCAACACCATTCTCAATAAAATCGAACAGTGTTTCAACCATTATGATATCATCAAAAGAACCAGATTTCTCTAAAAATAAGGTGATTGAGTGTTATTTCTTCCATGTTTGTCATTGATTTAAAAATCTAAGATGGACCTATCTAGGATACAGAACAAGTGTAACAAAAGTGATGATTTTAGTGTTCACAATCAATGCTTAAACCATCAATAAATGTTTTATACAGATGTCAATGTCTTGAAAACAACACTATAGTACTTAAATAAAGGCTATGTATTTGAATAAAGGTTCAGGATGTAGCTATATGACTTATTAAATTCATACAGATTATATATTGGTCTTCTTGACTGTTACAAATATCCAGTTGCTGAGGTTATGATCGTTTTGAATAGATAAATTCTATATTTTCCAGAGTTATATCCTTTTAACAAACAGAGATGAGGAAGTCTAATATCAGTGATTTGCAGAATATCTATTATATAAAATCAGAAAAATGCTTTTTCATCCGTATGCCAATCATAATAACAAATTTTCCATGATAACACCACTGAACTGCAATTTTGGTATAAGATAATTGTTAGACATTTTCTTCATTTTAATGCAATGTTAGTGTCACAAACACCATATATTATATACGAAAATTTTGAAAATCATTTCAATAGCCAGAACTGTAAAACCATTATATAATATTTCATCTAATTAGGTAATAGTTTTATAGATCAGAAAATAATTTGAAAATAATTTATTACAGAAATTAATCATAATTTAAATTTATTTTAATTAAATCATGTTCGAAAAACTTGATCTTTGGAACTTTGAATCTAAGATGCACTCGGATTAAGAAGAAATACTGTAATATTATTAAATAAAGTTTGAGATTTTATTTACAAAGTTTGAGTAAGATTTTATTATGTAAGTTTGAGAGGAATACTTTAAAATACAGAAAAATAAATAATTAGGGCTATGGATTGTTGTGCACAAATAAAAATCAAATATATATGGAATCTTACTTACGGTATTTTCTAAATAAGAAGTACTATTCAGTGATGGTCTAGGACATCTTTATGTTCTGTCCGGGCTTTTTTTTTTTAATTTTTTGCAAAAAGCAATAAGATAGAAGAAGATAAATATATTTGTAACTGTAGGGCATAAGAACACATGACATCAAAAGGAAAACGAATATCCAAACCCATCTATTACATTTACAAAGCGATGCCGCTTCTCCAACACAAAAATATCCGGTGAAATGATCTATAAGAATCTCCCCTATATATCTTGTTGTAAAAAATAAATAAAACTCCATGAAAAATTATTCTGATGTTTCTAAATTTGATCTCATATATGTTATTTAATTAGCATTTCCTACGCACTCAAGTTTATTTAATATTAAATAAATAACTTTTAAAAATTATTTTTTTGGGCAGAAAATAATTTTTTAAAGTAATTTAATAAGAATAAATTTTCTAAGTTTTAAATTAAATTAAATTTAATTTTAACATATCTATCAATATACATATTGTATATAATGTAAATATATTTATTATTATTTGAAATGAATTTTTCTAACATATATTACATTAATTAAACTAGTATTATATAATTAGTCTTTCAGTAATTACAATTGTAAGCAATACTTGTACAAAAAATCTAAATTCATTCATATATAGCAGCATTAAAGTGAATGAGCCAAATTTTACTTCGATATTAAAAATAACTAACATACTAATTGATGCTAAAAAATTAAAAAAAATATTATACAATATTTTTAAGCTTTTTTTTTAGCTGGTTGGTGAAAAAAAGTAAAACAATTTCATTTCCTATTTTCTCTAATTCTTTTGACTATTTTTAATGAAAGAAAATAATTAGTATAAGATATATTTTAAAGTATTTTAAAAAAATATCATACCTTTTCAACCATGCGTGAGTTTCTTAATATGCTTAAATGTAAATTATTTGACGTTATCCAAGTTATTTACAGGAAAAATATATATTTATTGTTTATAAATTTCCTTGGAATAATCCAATATTGTAAACAAAGCAGTACTGAATACAAAATTATATTTTCTATAATAAAAATAAATTTATGTTTTTATAATTCTTTATTCTAATTTTCATTTTACAAAATTACATATCTAAGGACTTGTTAAAAAATAAGCTAATTTTATGATCAACAGAATTTATTTTACATAATGGTAGCTATTTTGTAACTATGAATATTATAAAAATAGCTAATAAGTATTACATATGATCAAATTTAAAGTATGAGTTTTTACGTTTATGAGTGTGTGTGTATTCTAGCAACAGTGAAGTGAAATAACTAACTCAGTATGAGCAGAGTTATTCACTGTGACAGCAAAAAAAAATTATATTCTGAAATATTTCTCAATATTAAATTTTTGTAATTACGAAGTAGAAATTATTTCAAGGATCGTTAGCAATAAAATTCTTATAACCTAAATAATGTACATATTTTAATCAAAATTTTTTTCATTTATTTCTTTCCACATAATGTGATATTGAATCATAAAAATAAGAATATACTTTCCAAAATATATTGTAAATTTATTATTAGAAATCGCGATAATAAAAATTCAACAGCTGAATCAAAGTATTTAGTTTTATTCGCAAGTTTTTAAGTAAAATAAATAAAAAAAAATGAGAGAAAATAATATTTTAAAATGACTGATTTTACATTATATTTAATTGTAGAATCTGAAAAATGTTTTATTAAATTCATTCTTTTCATATGAAATTATTTTCATCTTTTCAATTTTTAAATACACCCTGTTCCATAAATTTCGTATAATGTATCAGGAAAATAATATTAAAAAATTACAATACTGTTAATAATTAAAATGAATATATTAGTCATTTATTTTAAATAAAAGTAATTCATATTGCCAGATATTTCCTTATAATTACCCTTTCTTTTAAATTTATATTAAATATTGGAAAATAAATATTGTTTATTCTTAGCTTATTGATATAATAGTAAAGAAATAGATAATAATTAATGTTTATATATTTAGTTTAAAGTACTCGAAATCAAATAATATTATTTTGATTATTCTATTTCAAAGTTAAATAATAATTCATTATTATTTAAAATATAAAATTTAAATTGTGTAGCGACATATATTTAATGCAAAATAGAAATTCTTTGCTGCGATTCACGCCAATTTTCAGCCAATTCAGCTTTTCCTTTACCCATTTTAACCCACACTATAGCTTACATTTTCACCAGTTACCATTTGCACTTTAGCTTGACATCTCAGATGGGTATGTGCCCCAAACTACCACCATTCATCATTTTCGAGACATTCACTAACTGCTGGAATGAATATCGAACGTAAGTGACCTTGACAACTCGTCAAACATCCGAAGTAATGCTTGTCTTTACTTAAAAGCACACATCAAAACCTCCTAACTTGTTGGACGCTGGTTAAAGGACATCAGGGACTTTTATTCTAGTATTATTGACGTATACTTATTAAATAAAAATACATATTTCATTTATGCGAATTCATTGAAATCAATGTGATTTATGGAAAAAGGACTGCTTCTTTTTTTGCTTTGGTAAAAACTTTTATCAAAAGTATTCTCCTTATTTCAATATATTAATTTTACAATGCTTAAAATTACAAGAGCTGGTTTCGTTTTTGGATTTATATATTAAATATATTATTCTTAGTTTTGGAAGCATTTAGTGTTGGATCTTATTCTATTTTATTGTGAGAGCGAGCCTTAAAAATCAATATATATACCTTCAAAAGAATTTTTTTTTTAAAAATATACCTTATAAATTTGAATATCAGTATCTTCATTGTATCATCCATAAAATCGCACAATTCAGGAGAAAAATAAAGAATAGTTTGGAACTTGAATTTAAAAATGATTAATAACTTTATAATTTTTGAACGTTTTGTTATACTTCTAGAATATATTTTGTAAGATAAAATTAAATCAATGAAAAATTGTTCATTAAAGAATATTGTTATTTTATATGAATGGAAAAGTTCAACCTGATGCAAGCATTAAAATTAATTATTTTTTTTAAATAATTTTCTTTTATGTGACAGATACTTGATTTATTTCCAATTAACCCATTTCTGTTAAAATAATTTGGAAATAAACAATATTTCAGAAGTATTATTCACTGATCTAAAATTAATAGTTCAAAGAATAAATCAATTTTAAAACATAATCTGTATTTTTTATTCCAGATTTTTAATATGAATATAGATTTAAAATAATAATTATGCTAAACGTATTTTCATATTGATTTCTTAGTTTATTAATGAAAAATATTTCCTTCAGCACATTATAATCATCAAGTGCATGCATGTATTTTTGGTGTTATTTATCAAATCACAGCAAATTTTATTCAGTAGCTTTTCCAAGAAAGTGGAAAATTAATTTATTTTAAAATCACTTATGCACATCGCAAAATTATGATTTTAATTTAATCTTAACAATGAATTTTACTTCATTTCATGAATAGATGTTGTGAATTCTATTTTAAACCGTAATTAGCATGAATAATGTCACATATAAATTTCCCTTTAAGTATTTAATTATCATAAATCTTATTTTATATGTCGAGTAAAATGTAAATATTTTCAATTATGTATGATTATCGAAATATTGCATAGTAGATACTAATTTGAAATGGAAATTAATGGAAATTTTCTGGAGACAATTTTAAGTTCTTGGAGAAATTATAACAATTCTTCAGAGAATATCAATTTTATAAAATGTGTTTCGTAATTTTGTTAAAATTTAGAATTTATATTTCCCAGAAGATTATTATAAATAAAATGCTTTTTCAATTACTTGTTAGAAATTTTAGCATTGCATTATTGTATGTAGAGTACATTCAAAAAAATGTTTTCTTTACCGGACAATAATCCTTTTAATTACATACTTCAATAACCATTTCAAAACATTCCTGAAATAAATAATTCTTCCTATGTCATGTGGTTTCCCCGGAATTTATTTTTCATGAATTTCGATAGCTTAAACATCCTTTGCTACCAAAATATTTTTTATTCTTCTTAGCATTATGGTGGGACCTGCAAAATTTGGTCAAATGTATGATTCCCAGTGAAAGTTTCTGATGTAGAACTCTTTCAGCTACTGAAAATTATTATTGCGATTATGTTTGTTCAATTTACATGTTGTACATTTTATTGAGTAAAATAGCAAAATTTTGGAAATTTTTAATTAATGTATAGCGTTTTGGTTTAGATATTGATTTTAAGTAAACAGAAGTTATTTCGAAACTTTTGCAAAATTGTTTACATTGTAAAATTTGTGGTATAATTTTGTTCTAAAGAAAGTTAATTTGAAAAGTTAAGGTCTTATCTTTGTTAAAATACTATAATGACATCAAAATACGTTAAAATGTCTTTTCTCTTTCTAGTGTTTATCTAGTGCTGATTTTATCAATAAAAATTTGAATTTTAACAGAAAATTTAAAAAAAAGTATGTTTAAAGAGAATTAAATCATTTTAAAGTTTGTCAGAGTGTAAGATATCTTATCAAATACCGCAGTTCAATATAAAACTAGAGATGAATACATATTTCTCATAATATTTTATATTTACTATTGATTGTCCCAAATCCACTTCTAATTTATTTTTTTATTTTTTTATGTTCGTTTACTTTAGTGTTATACCGCTGCAATGGAGGTGAAAGGAAATTGATATATCATCTCTAATTTGTAAAAATATTAAAATTTATCATAAGAGCACTTACAAATAACTCTTATATAAGTTACTAACGTTTTAGTAATTTTTTTTTTACTTCAGAATAAGAAAAATAAACTGTACCTGATTTTACTTTACAAGTTTTTCCGATCATATTATGTTTTCGTTATGTTTCATTACCTCTTTATGACTACGCTTATCAGTAAGAGGCTTGCTCTTGAGTATACAAACATTAAATATTTATAATAAAACATTATTTAAAATAACACTCTGATACAAAAGTATTTAAAATTAATCGTTCCCTTTTCATCTTGTTTCGAACAATATAATTAAAGATACCTGAAATTTGGTAAATACAGCATTAAAATTGAATTACAGCCAATATTGCATGAAAAGAAATCAAATGATGCAATTGAGAATCTAAAGAAATATTTAGCTTTTCTTTATTAATTTGGAAAGAGAATGTATGTAAAAATTCAACATTAACTTTGTTTTTACAAGTCATGAAATATTAGTTATAGATTTTTAGCGGTTAATAAGTTCACTGTCCGTCACGAGCAAGAGCGTCTTGTGACATCATTGTTGAA
Source organism: Latrodectus geometricus (assembly GCA_026290005.1). Taxonomy (NCBI): domain Eukaryota; kingdom Metazoa; phylum Arthropoda; class Arachnida; order Araneae; family Theridiidae; genus Latrodectus; species Latrodectus geometricus. The sequence continues at coordinate 26,370 of JAPDSC010077245.1, read as the reverse complement.
ATTCCAACTATGCTGAATCATGTTGTGAGACCTCAAATGGCCTTTCGCTCGTTTGCAGAGCATAAAATGTATCTCTGTATACATTCTTTGTGGCATCCACATTTTATATATTAAATTGTCCGTTGGTATAAGTTTAGAGTAGAGGTTTTAAGCGCATATGGTTGAAGCAAATTATAACGACATGTAGTTACAAATTTATATTTATTTTAAAATTTCTACTCCATTTGATAGGAAAAAAAGTTGTTAATAAAAACCTTTTTCTATGAAATGACATTGATTATCAACGTACATACCGATGATAAATGAGCTTAACCATTTCTGCTAGAGATGTGCTGAAAAATCTCTCTGATCGTTTCAAGTTTATTTAAAGCTAAAAAGGTTCTCACTGGAGTAAGAAAGTAAGTATCCTCTACTTTATCATTTATAACAAAGTGAGAAATCGGACATCAAATATCTTTTATATTTTAAATAAATTATTAAAAAGCTTCTATACTCTTAAAGTGCTGAAAAATATTTCATTTCTAACTGTATACTGTCACTTAACGGGTACAAGTTTCTTACTTTTCTAAATATTATTCAAATCTACAATTTTACTTTATTCCTACTCTTAAAATTTAACAAATTTTGTTGAACATTTTCAAGATAATATTCAATATAAATATTTAAATTCTGAATCCAATATAGATTTGAACGAGTGGATTTTATTTATAATCAATTGTTTTGAGAAATTATTTACTGGAGTTATTTTAAGTAATACTTGCTTAGTATATCTCATTTATAACACACGAATTAATAAGTATTTATTTTCATTTTTCATTGAATAAAATATTTAAAGTCTTATACACTTTCAAATCTCTTTGCATTTATGAATTTATTTCTGTTTAAGCCAAGAGCTGTGTTTTTCAGTCCATAAAAGTCGAGAAATGAACTCTTGATATGTCTTCTAATTTTAGTTACTAACAAAAAAAATTAATTTATAATTTGAGCTGTATTTTTTACTGCTTGATTTCTATTAAGTAGTAGCTGAAAAATTTTTGGTTAATGTCTGTTAGAGAAAATTAGATAAAAGTCATCTCTAAGCATTAATCCAGAAAATTTTAGTTTCAGGTTAAAAACGGTGCAGCAGATATATATCTTAACAAATATATATTTTCTTATTTTCTTCAGACAGCAATGAAAATTAACAAGATTTTTAGCCACCAATTACGAACATGATTTAATTAATTCCCAAGTTTATAAATGTTTTCAAAATTTATGATGAGTAATGAGGATTTAATGCTATTCCTTATATCCATGGACAGTTCACATACTATTTTCAAATGACATTTACGATTATCTCTTTCAATGTACATAACAGGAAGTAACTTAATATAAAACTTAATACAAAATAGTTTTCACAAGAATGCTGTAATTCATAAGCTTATCCAATCTAAATTCAACAGAAGAATAGAATATAAACGCAAGGGAATAGCTTAAAGGAACATTCTTTCCCGCTACTATTCCACTAACAATATTAGCAGAAGTTCTGAATGTGAAGTTAGTTGAAAGATATGTGACATTACTAAAATTTAGTTCCTCACAAAGACTGTCGATGGAAAACGTGCTTTGTTGGTTGAAATGCACAGGTTTTCTATTTAGGACTTTCTTTTATCTCTCTTTTAACAATGAAATTATTCGTATCCGTAATAATAAACAAGTTGCTTTCAGCAACAATGTAGAAATCAAATTTCCGTTGTGTCTCCATTATTCGGGATATAATGTACTTTTATTCACCTTTATATATATATATATATATATATA